>JAJHPC010000011.1:8579679-8582179 GCA_024447665.1 Juncus inflexus | reverse complement strand
GTTTTGTCGATCCTAAGAATTCTTGGTAAGGTTTGCAAGTTTCAGAAATCGATCTATGGATTGAAGCAAGCGTCTCGAAGTTGGAACCTTCATTTTGATGAAGTCATAAACATTTCTCACAATTGGCCTGGATGTTTTTTTTCTGTGCCAAACACAAAGAATATTTGGTATTCCAAGAAAAATAATTTTTATAGCATTGATCAATACTTGTTCTCGATCTGTTACGATTAAGGTTGGTCCGTTCGCTTGCCCCAAAACCCGTTTAAACATCTCCAAGGCCCATTTATAATTCTCTTCATTTTCTCTTCCAATAAAAGCATAACAAGAACAAAAAGGAGTATTAAAAAAGGTTACACCAATAATTTCGAGTAGCTGGCATGTTATACTTATTCGTTTTATAGGTACAATCCATGATAAACATATTTGAAAAATTCTGAGTTAAGATTACTTGCCGAGGATGTGAAAAAAAAGAACTGTGTTAGGCGGCCACTTTCATCTTTATCAAAGCTATAAATGAAATCCGCTGCCCAAGCTCTTCAAACATGGCTTGAATCATGGTTTGGTCTGCTAAGTCGTCTTTGCGAATTTTTGCCTTGGCGTTGTAAATCGTTCTTGCGGTTGCTGAAAGAGTTGGATTATCCTGACACATAGAATACAAAATATGTCTTGGCGTGATAACTGAATTTTTCATATGCTCTATTTCTTTCATAGCATCGGATGACAATCGATGGTGTAACGGATGTCCAGAAATATCAGTAGAAGGCTCGTGATTGTGAGTATTATTCTTCAATTTAATAACCCATGAACCATCTGCCTTTTTTTTCCCATTTATTTGGAAAGGGTAATCTATGAGATGGCTCATGTGCTTCTTTGGTGTTGCTCGGGCAAAACACCACGTGTATCTCGATAGCTACCGCCTCTATCACATTTTAGATATACATACTTCTCTTTAGACTACCAACCACTACAACATATCCTTTATTTTCATAAAAGGTTCAAACGGTTTCAAACATCTCACTTGGGTTTTAAACTCAAGAGGCAAAAGTTGGATATTTTTATTACTTTCACCACCATGTTGTACGGGATTATTAGTATCCATCTGCTTAGTAAAACAAGTAATTAGATCAAATATAAAATGTAATTCAAATAATGAACAATAGTTTATGTTTCGTAATAGAATTGAAAATTTCTATTACCTTAAGAGAATTATACTCTTTTCAAGATAAGGAAAAAGGTGAATTCAGGATTTACTTAAGAAAATCAATTAACTAAATTAAAGATCTTCGAGATGAGGAAGAAGAATCAAGCTCGAGAAAAATATTGCTGTAATTTTATATGACTAAACATTGGTATTACTAAAATTTATTTCCAAATCTGTATTGCTAGAAATATACAAATTTCTCTAATTTATTGCAAAAGATATTTGTGAGATTATTTCCATAAAATATGTATATATTTAATAAGGATAAAAATGACATTTTAGGATGATTTTTCTGGTAACAAGTAATATTTTTTCCTTTTGATATCATTAACCATTAATTTTTACAACACATGGAAAGCTAAAAGTGTAATATGAAGATACAAAATTAAATATAATAATTTTGGTTCATCAAAGTTTTGCTTAATGATTAGTCAATTATAAAGATTATATATAATTTATGTGTGTGCGATTTTATATTTTTTTCGAAACCTTTGCAACGATCTAATATCAAAATTATCAATTTTTTTTTTATGTATTAACGTCTAAAAAATCATACATTTTATTTACTATTTAGTATATAAATGTTATAATTATTTAAATTAATAAATTTCAGAACCTGGCAACCCGCACAATAAAAATAGTACCGGGTTTTAAGATATTATCGGTAAGGTCGGATTCGAAATTGCAAATTGGTTATTATAGAGTTTGGTTATAATTTTAGTCGAGACCCTCCCAAAACCAACTCATATACTATGTTAATAAGAGAAAATACTCTAAAACAATTGATGGTTTGAAACCCATTTTCTTGTATCTCAAATAAGAATACTCAATTATTATGTTAGAGAATAATTTGCTTAATTAGAACATATTTATAAATATTGTAAATATTAATATATTTTTAAGAAATATTATAAATATTTATTAATTTTAATTTATAAATATAATAAATATTAACATATAAAACATTATTTAGAACACATTTATAAATATTAACAAGTCACAAAATATCCCAAATGTGATGAACTAATGAATATCTTTGTCTTGCATCAGGCAAATGTCATCCTGATGTGCTCTTGCTCTGCCATGTTTTATCCAAATTATTATTCTATCCTCATCATATCACCCCTTACTTTAAATTCTAAACAGATTGTAGTAACAAGCATAAGATCCGATGTAGGTCCGTAGTTGAATTATGAGTCCGACAAACACACTATATAGAGATAAGTAAAAAAAATTATATATAAGCATAAGTTGCATACACGGAATATGGTATATAACAGGATAAAATAGTGTATTGTC
>JAJHPC010000011.1:8317179-8574679 GCA_024447665.1 Juncus inflexus | reverse complement strand
TCACAAAAAATGAAACCTCATACGTGGAAATAACTACGTTGTTATATATTTTCACAAAAATAAAAACAAAACAAAAATAAAAACAAAAAAATAAAAAATAAAAAATCGAATTGAAGTGAAATACATCGAAAAAAGCAAACATTTTTTTTTTGCTTTCTCTATACAATAAAAAATAAAAAAAATAATTGGAAAAAGCAAAGTTTGTATTTTTTTCACAAAACAACAAAAAATAAATTTTAATAAATGGGAAATACTCCGTCATTATTGATTTTCACAAAAACACAAAAATCGAATTGAAGTGCAATACAAGGAAAAACTAAAAGTTTTGTTTTTTTTAACAAAACCACATAAATTAAATCTTTTACATGGAAAAAATAAAATTTGTGTTTTTTTTCACAAAACCACGAAAAATGAAGACTAATACATGGAAATAACTGGGTTGTCAAATATTTCTACAAAAACAAAAAAAAAAATCAAATTGAAGAGACATGGAAGAAAGCAATCGCTTGTTGTTTCTCAAAACTACAAAAATTTAAATCTAATACATTGAAAAAACACAATTAGTATTGATATTGACAAAACCACAATAAATAAAACCTCATATGTGGCAATACTCTATTGTTATATATTTCCACAGAAACAAAAATAAAAACAAAATCCAAAACAGAAAAAATCGAATTGAATTGCAATGCATCGATAAAAGGAAACATTTTTTTGTTTTCTCAATACAACAAAAAAATTAAAACAAATACATGGAAAAAACATATTTTGTAATGTTTTTCACAAAGCAACAAAAAAAGAATTGTAACAAATGGGAAAAACCCCGTCGTTATTGATTTTCATAAAAACACAAAAATCGAATTGATTTTTAATACATGGAAAAAAGAAAAGTTTTGTTTTTTTAAGAAAAACATAAAAATTGCAAGTCTTTTACGTGGAAAAAATCAAATTTGATTGTTTTTCACATAGCCACAAAAAATGAAGACTAACACGTGGTAATAACTCCGTGTTATAGATTTCCACAAAAATGAAAAAAATCGAATTGATGAGTAATACATGGAAAAAACAATCTCTTGTTGTTTTCTCAAAACCACAAAAATTTAAATCTAATACATGGAGAAAACACAATTTGTATTGTTTTTCACAAAAGCACAAAAAATGAAACCTCATACGTGGAAATAACTATGTCGTTATATATTTTCACAAAAATAAAAACAAAAAAAATCGAATTGTAGTGAAATACATCGAAAAAAGCAAACATTTTTTTTTGCTTTCTCTATATAATAAAAAATAAAAAAAATACCTGGAAATAACAAAGTTTGTATTTTTTCACAAAACAACAAAAAATAAATTGGAATAATTGGGAAAAACTCCGTCGTTATTGATTTTCACAAAAACATAAAAATCGAATTGAAGTGCAATACATGAAAAAACTAAAACTTTTGTTTTTCTTAACAAAACCACATAAATTAAAATCTGTTACATGGGAAAAAAAAATTGTGTTTTTTTCACAAAACCACGAAAAATGAAGACTAATAACTCAGTTGTTATATATTTCTACAAAAACAAAAAAGTCAAATTAAGGAGTAATACATGGAATAAAGCAATCGTTTGTTGTTTCTCAAAACTACAAAAATTTAAATCTTATACATTGAAAAAACATAATTAGTATTGATATTCACAAAACCACAAAAAAGAAAACCTCATACAAGGAAATACTCTGTTGTTATATATTTCCACAAAAACAAAAACAAAAACAAAATCCAAAACAGAAAAATCGAATTGAATTGCAATACATCGGGAAAAGCAAACATTTTTTTTGTTTCCTTTATACAACAAAAAAATTAAAACAAATACATGTATTGTTTTTCATAAAACCACAAAAAATGAAGTGTAATAAATTGAAAAAACTCCATTGTTAGTGATTTTCACAAAAACACAAAAATCGAATTGATGTGTAATACATGGAAAAAAGAAAAGTTTTGTTTTTTTTATCAAAACCACAAAAAATTGGAAGTCTTTCGCTTGGAAAAAAACCAAATGTTATAGTTTTTCACATAACTACAAAAAAATGAAGACTAATACGTGGTAATAACTCCGTTGTTATAGATTTCCATGAAAACAAAAAAATCGAATTGATGAGTAATACATGGAAAGTACAATCTCTTGTTGTTTTCTCAAATCCACTAAAATTTAAATCTAATACATGGAGAAAACACAATTTGTATTGTTTATCACAAAAACACGAAAAATAAAACCTCATACTTGCAAATAACTCTGTTGTTACATATTTCCACAAAAACAAAAAAATGAATGGAAGTGTAATACATGGAAAAAAACAATCTCTCGTTGTTTTCTCAAAATCACAAAAATTTTAATCTAATATATGTAAAAAACACAATTTGTTTTGATTTTAGAAACACCACAAAAAGAGAAACATCATACATGGAAATATATCTGTTGTTATATATTTGCACAAAACCAAAAATAAAAAAAAAAATCGAATTGAAGTGAAATACATCGAAAAAAAGCAAACAATTATTTTTTTCAATACAACAAAAAAATAAAACAAATACATGGAAACAACATATTTTGTATTATTTTTCACAAACCCACAAAAAATGAAGTGTAATAAATGGTAATAACTCCGTCGCTATTGATTTTCACAAAAACACAAAAATCGAATTGAAGTGTAGTACATGGAAAAAAAGAAAAGTTTTGTTTTTTTTGACAAAACCACAAAAATTGCAAGTCTTTTACATGGAAAAAACAAAATTTGATTGTTTTTCACAAAATCACAAAAAATGAAGACAAGTACGTGGAAATAACTCCGTCCTTATAGATTTGTACAAAAACAAAATTATCGAATGGAAGTGTAACGCATGGAAAAGAAGCAATCCTTTGTTTTTTTCTCAATACCACAAATATTTAAATCTAATACATGGAAAAAACACAACCTGTATTAATTTTAATAAAAATCCCAAAAAATGAAATCTCATACGTGGAAATAACAACGTTGTTATATATTTTGAAAAAAACAAAAACAAAAAAAATAAAAATAAAAATAAAAAAAGTCGAATTGAAGTGAAATACATCGAAACAAACATTTTTTTTTGTTTTCTCTATAGAATAAAAAATAAAAAAAATACTTCGAAAAAACAAAGTTTGTATTTTTTTCACAAAACAATAAAAAATGAATTATAATAAATGGAAAAAACTCCGTCGTTATTGATTTTCACAAAAACACAAAAATCGAATTGAAGTGGAATACATGGAAAAACGAAAATTTTTGTTTTTTAACAAAACCAAAAAAATTGAAGTCTTTTACATGGAAAAAACCAAATTCGTATTATTTTTCACATAACCACAAAAAATTAAGACTAATATGTGAAAATAACTCCGTTGTTATTGATTTCCACAAATACAAAAAAATTGAATTGAAGAGTAATACATGGAAAAAAATAATCTCTTGTTCTTTCCTCAAAACCACAAAAATTTAAATCTAATACGTAGTAGAAAAAACACAATTTATATTGATTTTTACAAAACAACAAAAAATGAACCTCATTTGTTGAAATAATCTGTTGTTATATATTTCCACAAAAAACAAAAACAAAAACAAAAAAAATCGAATTGAAGTGAAATATATCGAAAAAAGCAAACGTTTTTTTTTTGTGTTTTCACAATACAACAAAAAATTAAAATATTTACAAAATTTGTATTGTTTTTCAAAAAACCACAAAAAAAGAAGTGTAATAAATGGAAAAAACTCCGTCGTTATTGATTTTCACAAAAACACAAAAATCGAATTGAAGTGCAATAAATGGAAAAACGAAAAGTTTTCTTTTTTTCAACAAAACCATAAAAATTAAAATCTTTTACACGGAAAAAAACAAATTTGTGTTTTTTTTTCACAAAACCACGAAAAATGAAGACTAATACGTGGAAATAACCCGGTTGTTATAAGATTTCTACAAAAACAAAAAAATCAAATTGAAGAGTAATACATGGAATAAAGCAATCGCTTGTTGTTTTCTCAAAACTACAAAAATTTAAATCTAATACATTGAAAAAACACAATTAGTATTGATGTTCACAAAATCACAAAAAATAAAAACTCATACGTGGAAATACTCTGTTGTTATTTATTTCTGCAAAAACAAAAACAAAAACAAAAATAAAAATAAAATAAAAATAATCGAATTGATGTGAAATACATCGAAAAAAGCAAAGATTTTTTTTTGTTTTCTCTATATAATAAAAAATTAAAAAAAAAGGAAAAAATAAAATTTGTTTTTTTTTTCACAAAACAACAAAAATGAATTGTAATAAATGGGAACAACTCCGTTGTTATTGATTTTCACAAAAAACACAAAAATCGAATTGATGTGTAATACATGGAAAAAAGAAAAGTATTATTTTTTTATCAAAACCACAAAAGTTGCAAGTCTTTCACTTGGAAAAAACCAAATGTTATTGTTTTTCACATAACTACAAAAAATGAAGACTAATACGTGGTAATAACTTCGTTGTTATAGATTTCCACAAAAATGAAAAAATCGAATTGATGAGTAATATATGGAAAAAATAATCTCTTGTCGTTTTCTCAAAATCACAAAAATTTAAATCTCATACATGGAGAAAACAAAATTTATATTGTTTTTCACAAAAGCACAAAAAATGAAGCCTCATACATGGAAATAACTCCATTGTTATATATTTCCGTAAAAACAAAAAATTGAATGGAAGTGTAATACATGGAAAAAAGCAATCTCCTGTTGTTTTCTCAAAACCACAAATATTTAAATCTAATACATGGAAAAAACACAATTTGTTTTCATTTTCAAAATATCACAAAAAATGAAACATCATACATGGAAATAACTCCTTTGTTATATATTTTCACAAAAATAAAAACAAAAAAAATCGAATTGAAGTGAAATACATCGAAAAAAGCAAACTCTTGTTCTTTCCTCAAAACCAAAAATATTTAAATCTAATACATAGAAAAAACACAATTTGTATTGATTTTTACAAAACAACAAAAAATGAAACCTCATACGTTGAAATAATATGTTGTTATATATTTCCACAAAAATAAAAACAAAAATAAAAAAAATCGAATTGAAGTGAAATACATCGAAAAAAGCAAATATTTTTTTTGTTTTCACAATACAAAAAAAAAGTTCAAACAATACATGGAAAAAACAAAATTTGTATTGTTTTTAAAAAAACCACAAAAAAGGAAGTGTTATAAATGGAAACAACTCCGTCGTTATTGATTTTCACAAAAACACAAAAATCGAATTGAAGAGCAATAAATGGAAAAAATGAAAAGTTTTATTTTTTTCAATCAAACCACAAAAATAAAAATCTTTTACACGGAAAATATCAAATTTGTGTTTTTTTCACAAAACCACGAAAAATGAAGACTAATATGTGGAAATAACTCGGTTGTTATAAGATTTCTACAAAAACAAAAAAATGAAATTGAAGAGTAATACATGGAAGAAAGTAATCGCTTGTTGTTTTCTCAAAACTACAAAAATTTTAAATCTAATACATTGAAAAAACACAATCAGTATTGATGTTCACAAATCCAGAAAAAATAAAAACTCATACGTGGAAATACTTTGTTGTTATATATTTCAACAAAAACAAAAACAAAAACAACATCCAAAACAGAAAAAATCAAATTGAATTGCAATCCATCGGTTAAAGCAAACATTTTTTTGTTTTCTTAATAAAACAAAAAAAGTAAAACAAATACATATAAAAAACATATATTGTTTTTCACAAAAACACAAAAAATGAAGTGTAATAAATTGAAAAAACTCCGTCGTTTGTGATTTTCACAAAAATACAAAAATCGAATTGATTAAGACAAACTCATAGTATAGACTATGATAATATTTTTCCAAGTCATCATGCTAATATATTTCAGAATTTTCTTGGGCATATATTCATAGTATGAAAGATGCCAAGTGGATGTAAAGACATTGTTTCATTATAGAAACATATGAAAGTATATATATGATACAACTTGAGAGTTTTGTCTATCCTAAGAATTTTGAAAAGAGTTTGCAAGTTGCAAAAATTCATTTATGAATTAAAGCAAACATCTCTAGGTGAATATTTATTATTTGATGAAATAACCAGACAGTTTGGTTTTATCCAAAATTAAAGATAAATCTTATGTTGACAAGAAATTCAGTGGGAGCATAATTACATGTGATGTTAATTAAGTCTAACAAGCACACATAAGTTTAATCTTACTGAAAGTCACTAAATAATAATCAAGAGTATGATTATATACTTAAGAAGGATAAAGTATTCTTCTTAGATTATGGTGGACATAAAAATATGCAAAGTATTTACATATGACAATGTTTGATAATCCATTTAAGAACCCAATCCCACAAATGATGGTGATCATGTTAGGTCAACTGGTATATGGTAAATACATAATTTGCATGGTTTTTATTAAAAATAAAAAAAATGAAGTGTAATACAAGGATACCACGTTCATCAATGAGTATGAGATACTTGGTTGATTTGGCCTTGTGCAAGTGGGAGATTGATGGTGTTATGTCCTAGGCTTAGATAGGAACGTTTCCAATTGTATCTCAAACAACTCTTGATTAATCCATAGGATGAGTATATATGCTCAGCATATGCTGTTGGGTTTCGGACGTGCATAACGCAGTGGAAAACAAAAATTTCGTCCCAAACTAATCCGAGAATCCGTGCCTATCAGTTAAATCAAAGAAATAAAACTTAAAGATACCTTTCGGATTACGCTTAATCCGTGACGCTCAAACCATGCGTTGTCCATATGCCTCTAAACCGGTTACTGTCCTATTCGATATTCCGTCCGTCTAGGCCGTCTAGGTCGGATCCTGCGGAAGTCATCTACCGCACACACAATCGGTCTCCACCGAAACTCTCAACAACCCGTTCTCATCTTCTTAGGCCGAATAGATCACAAGCGCCGAAAGTACGAACGCCTCTACAGTTATCCATACAAACAAACTTTTTAAAACGGGAAGAAGAATAATATATTTGCTAGTAACTTATTCTCCTCTTGCACAAGAAAACTCTTTTTTTTTCTTCTTCTTATTTTATCTCACAAAAGATGTATCTAATTCCTCTCATATAATCGCACTTTTTCGTTTTTATCATACAAAAAGAAAGCACCCTTTCATAATTTTGTCATACAAATTAGAAAGTATATTTTCTCTCTTTTGTCTCACAAAAGAGAATGTGAAATAATGAGCGAGAGAATGATGTGTTGTTTTTTGTGAATTTGGAGCCCTCTATGTCCTTATATAGAGGTGAAGAGTCATGTCTCTTCACACTAAAAGATGTGTATGACATCACTCATCATTATCCATATGCCATCATCTAGACTCTTCTAGATTACAAGATCTTTTGTGCTCATAGTCTTTATATACATATATATCACATCTTATCACATAAGATGACAATATATTATGTGACATTCTTATGCAACTCATCATATAAGTCGCTAGGATTTTCTACGCCCGTTTCAGTTTGTTCTTTGTGTGTGACCCTGTAGGTTCACTTAATGTTGGCAATAGACTTAACAGTCTATAAACCATGAGCGGACTCTAGCAAGCCATCATGACTACCCAATTTAAGTGAATATCGGTGATCCGATTTACCTAATCGACAATTACGTATTTAGCCCCTTTGTTGCGCAATATCTATATCAATCATAAGGCATGTAATATCTAAATGATCAGGGACGATTTAGAATAGCATTCATAACACTTTATAGTTTTACTATCAAAGTCACACACTTTGATGACATAAAGCTGAATTGCATATTCATAGTCTATTTTAATTATACGCACATATTATATGAAATATCTTAGAATAAATATTATGTTTGTTATTACAATCGATCATCTAGGAGGCGATGAGCCAAAGCTCACTTAGAACTTGATGAAATATGGATCTTGGCCCACTATGAAATTTAAAGTTAAAATTTCCGAATCAATACATTTGAGGGTTATTGATTTGAATAAAATAATGGAAGTTAAAATTATATTAAAATATCTCAAATCACATATTAATATAAACCTACATTTAATTATGTGTAGAAAATGGTAACAAACAACACATCAACTTTAACATTGCGATCCGTCCTTGAGAAGGACAAGCTCAATTGGAAAAACTTCCTCGACTGGCATCGAAATTTGAGAATTGTTCTCAAACAAGAAAGGAAGAACTATGTCCTTGAAAGGTCCATTCTTGACCAGCCTACTAATGATGTGATCAAGAAGTAATAGACACTTATGCCAAGCATACAAGCGACTGTAATGATGTGACATGTCTCATGTTAGCCACCATGGATGCCGATCTTCAAAAGTAGTTTGAAAATTTAGAGGCATTTCCAATGCTGGCACAGCTCAAGGAAATGTTCCAAGAGCAAGCTAGAAATGAGAGGTATAAGGGCAAAGGTTGGCAATGAGATGGCTACCGATTTGATCCTTAGGTCTCTTCCTCCGAATTTCAAGCCATTTATAATGAACTATAATATGCATAACATGGAGAAGAGTCTCACGGAGTTGCACGGCATGCTGAAGAACTTCGAGGGGACTATGAAGACAAATGTTGTCAACGATGTTCTCTTGGTTCAGAAAGGCAAGGGTCAGAAGAGAAAAATCAAGGGCAAAGTCAAGGAAAAACGTAAGGCAAGGTGTTGTCCGAATCTAAGAGCAAGAAACCCAAGGAGGGTGTTTGTTTCTTCTGCAACAAACTAGTCCATTGGAAAAGAAATTGCCAGGGCCTACTTGGAGGATCTAAAAAAGAAGAAGAAGAGTAGTGAGACTATTACTTCAGGTATTAATGTTATTGAAATTAATTTATCTACTTCCTCATCTTGGGTATTAGATACCAGATGCGGTACTCACATTTGTAATAATGTGCAGGGGCTGCAAAGGAGTAGAAGATTAGCGAAAGGTGAAGTTGACCTGTGGGTAGTAAATGGAGCAAGAGTTGCTGCATTAACCGTGGGCATTTATTTATTATCTTTACCTTCTAGACTTTTAATAAATTTAAATAATTGTTACTATGCACCTGCTGTGAACAGGAATATTATATCTGTGTCGAGATTGGTTTTGGATGGTTTTAAGTTTGTTATTGAGAATAATAACTTTACCATAAGTAAATAAAATCTTTTCTATGCGAATGGTCAATTAGAAAATGGTCTTTATGTTTTAAATCTTGATCATGAATATTACAAGTGTATCTATAGTATTAATACAAAGAGATTTAAATCTAATGATTTGAATCCGACATATTTTTGGCATTATCGTTTAGGACACATAAATAAGAAATGTATTTCTAAACTCCACCAATATGGACTTTTAGACTCATTTGATTTAGAATCATTTGAGACGTGCGAATCTTATTTATTAGGTAAGATGAAAAAGGCTCCTTTCACAAAGAGAGGTGAGAAGGCAAGTGAGTTATTGGATCTCATACATACAGATGTATGAGGACCAATGATCACACCAACTAGAGGTGATTTTCGATACTTCACTACTTTTACTGATGACTTAATTAGATATGGATATGTTTACTTAATGAAACATAAGTCCGAATCTTTTGAATTGTTCAAAATTTTCGAGAGTAAAGTAGAAAACCAGCTAGGTAAGAAAATAAAATTACTTCGATCAGATCAAGGTGGTGAATATTTAAGCCTAGAGTTTGACGATCATCTTAAATATTGTGGATAGTTTCACAATTTACTCCTCCTGGAACACCTCAATAGAATGGTGTCTCGGAAAGGAGAAACCGAACTTTATTAGATATGGTTCGGTCTATGATGAGTCAAACAGATCTTCCGATATCCTTTTGGGGTTATGCCATTGAGACTGTCGCGTTCGTACTAAACAGAATTCCATCAAAAGCTGTTCAAAAGACTCCATATGAGATATGGACTGGGAGGAGTCCCGCAATGTCTTTTCTAAAGATTTGGGGTTGTGAAGCTTATGTGAAGCGTTAAATTTCTGACAAGTTAACACCGAAATCTGATAAATGCTTATTTGTGGGATATCCGAAAAAAACTAAAGGATATTACTTTTACAACCCATCCGAGAACAAAGAGTTTGTTGCTCGAAATGGTATCTTTTTGGAAAGAGAATTTATTTCTAAAAGAACTAGTGGGAATAAAGTACACACCTTGAAGAAATTCAAGATCCACTAATTGGCAATGAACAACCATTGGAAGATCCACTAGTCTCTTCAAGAGTTGACGAGTCCGGTCTTGAAACACAAGATGCTCCTCGTAGATCTAGTAGAGTTCGTCATGCCCCCCGAGAGATATGGATTTCTCGTGACTGATGATAAAAATGTGGTGCTCATAGATGATGAACCTATATCTTACCAAGAAGCTATGAAGGATCCTGATTCTCATAAATGGTTAAAAGCCATGAAAACTGAGATGCAGTCCATGTACGATAATCAAGTTTTGAACTTAATTGATTTACCTGAAGGTTCTAAGACCATTGGGTGTAAATGGGTTTTCAAAAGGAAAACTGACATAGACGGAAATGTGAATACCTATAAAGCGAGACTTGTTGCGAAAGGTTTCCGACAAACTCATGGTATAAACTATGACGAAACTTTCTCACCAGTTTTCATGCTTAAATCGATTAGAGTTCTGCTTGCCATAGCTGCAATTATGACTATGATATATGGCAAATAAATGTCAAAACAACTTTTCTTAATGAAAATTTACTCGAAGATGTGTATATGACACAACCCGAGGGTTTTGTTGATCCTAAGAATTCTTGTAAGGTTTGCAAATTGCAGCGATCCATTTACGGATTAAAGCAAGCATCTCGGAGTTGGAATCTTCGTTTTGATGAAGTAATCAATGGTTTTGGTTTTATCAAAAATGAAGATGAACCTTGTGTTTACAAGAGGGTTAGTGGGAGCGCAATAGTTTTTCTTGTACTTTTTGTAGATGATATATTACTCATTGGAAATGATGTTCCGACTTTAACAAATGTTAAGTCATTTTTAGGAAAGTCTTTTGTAATGAAGGACCTAGGAGATGCCGCTTATATACTCGGCATTAAGATCTATAGAGATAGATATAAAAGGCTCATAGGTCTAAGTCAAAGTACCTATATTGATAAAGTATTGACACGATTTCGAATGGAAAATTCGAAAAGAAGTTTCATACCAATGTCACATGGCATAAAATTGAGTAAGACTCAACGTCCTGCTAATCAGGAAGAATGAAATCGCATGACTATTAGATCTAATGTATGCCATGCTTTGTACTAGACCGGATGTATCATATGCATTAAGTGCAACTATCAGATATCAATCTGATCCCGGTGAAAGTCACTAGACAACAGTCAAAAATATTCTGAAGTACTTGAGAAGAACTAAAGATTCATTCTTGGTTTATGGAGGATTTGAAAGTGAGCTAGTTGTAACAGGTTACACGGACTCAAGCTTTCAAACCGACAATGATGATTTTAGATCGTAATCTGATTATGTATTTTGTTTGAATGGAGGTGCAATAAGTTGGAAAAGTTCCAAACAGGACACTGTAGCGGATTCTACGACAAAAGCAGAGTACATAGCGGCTTCAGAAGCAGCTAAGGAAGTTCATTGAAGAACTCGGTGCGGTTCCTAGTATCGCAAATCCTGTGGATCTTTATTGTGACAACAATGGGGCAATCGCGTAGGCAAAGGAACCAAGATCGCATCAGAGAACCAAACACATACTTTGACGTTTCCATTTGATCAGGGAGATCATTGCGAGAGGAGATATTAAAATATGCAGAGTTGATGATGATAATAATGTTGCCGATCCGTTGACAAAACCACTTTCTCAAGCAAAGCATGAGGGTTATGCTATGTCGATGGGTATTAGATACTTGTTAGATTCGGCCTACTGTAAGTGGGAGGATGTTAGTAGAATGCCCTAGGCCAATATATTTGAGACCTAGATGTATGGATTGTGTTAAACAAATATTGTGTTTATTTAGAGATATTTTATATAATAAATGCGTATTGGTTATTTTATTCTTATTACTAAAATGAACCTTGAATATGATATTGAGCTTTATATCATCAAAGTATGTGACTTTGATAGAAAACCTATAAAGTATTATGAATGATATTCTAAACCGTCCCTAATCATTCATAGGATGTTTGCGAGACAAACATAATTTATGATAAGCTATAAATGTACATCAGTATTTTAGTTGACTGATGGTCGCGTTTTATTGTTCATGAATAAGAGTTATTAAGTCATTAACGTAAGTATATGTTGGAGACCATATACTGGATTGACTCACTATGAGAATACTACATGGTTAGTGTCATTAGTTATTCTCATTAAAGAATGTATCTATAATCCTTAGACTTGAGATTATCTTAGTTTTCTACATGAGAAATTTTATACTTTAATATAATCTAACATCGTCTTTAACCGGGTGGTCATAAAGATTATATTTAGCTATATAACGAATTATGCGGAGGAAAAAGTTTAATTAAGATAGGATTTGTTCCTCTCATAAATTGAGAGAGATATCTTTAGGCCTCTTGATGATTTGATTGAAGAAACGCACGGCCGTGCTCGAGTGAATTAATAAGGAGTTATTAATGTCATTTCATGTTCAATCAAATTTGGTGTCAAGAAATATTTATCGACCAACATAAGGTTGACACATACCATGCCTTATGGATGATATAGATATCGTGTAACAAAGGGATACAATGCATGAACATAAATTAGGTTTGATCGAATCATCCATACTTGCTTAATTTGGGTAATCATGATGTCTTGCTAGAGGCCGCTCATGATTTATAATCCGTTGTGATTATGGCCAACATTAAGTAAACCTATAGGGTCACACACAAAGAACGACTATTGAGAAGTACACAGAAAAATCATAACTTATGTGATAAGTTATATGAAGAGCTACATAGTCAAGTGACACATCCAATCCTACACCTCATATGATAAGGTGTGTTGCATATATGGTTACATAGTTACCATGCACATAGAATATGAAACTTATGGACAAAAGGATTGATGAAGGCATATTATTTTCGTCCAACTTTTGTGAGACAAAAGGAGAGAAAAATCCGAATATTATTCTCTTGTTATTTCTGTGAGAAAAATGAAGAACGAATACTAGCATATATCGTTCTTTATCCATTCAAAGGGGTTGATCGTGTGGATACCGGCAGAGGACGAAGCGAAGTGCGGCGTCTTTGTGTTTCGGGTTGAAACCGTGATTTGTTTGGAGAATCGGTTTGCTTGGAGAATCGGTTCGTTTGGAGATCGGTTTGTGAGACTGGTTAGGCGAAACATACAAAGGATCAGTTTGGAAACTGGTTTGGAATCGGGCAAAGAAAAGCGTCAACCAAATTCTCTTTCAATCATCACAGATTAAGCGTAATCTGAAGGTACACTGTTATGAACTTTTCTTTGATTTAAATATAATCCACAGATCCTTCTTTTGGGTTTTGAATTGGATTTTGTTTCGTTTTGTTTTTCCACTACGTTATGAACGGTTGAAACCTAACAGCTAAGACCCCATAATCTCTAGACAGCTCAATTTTGTAAGTTTTGTCATTGATGCGTTCGACAATCTTGAAAGGACCATCAGCGCAAGGTTTGAGCTTTCCGTGTCAGCCCGGCGGAAAGCAATCCTTTATTAGATGTATCCACACCAAATCTCCCTCATTGAATCTCACTTGCTTGTGATACCTATTGGCCCTTTTTCCGAGCTTGTATTCTGTTTGACAATTCGATTTCTCACTTGCTCGTGCAATTCTTTGATGTATTTTGGTCTGTCTTCAGCATCCCCGCTGAACTGACGAAGTGTCGGAAGCGGTAGAAGGTCTAACGGGGTTGCGGAATTTATTCCATACACTACTTCAAAAGGACTTCTTCCAGTAGTCTTGCACGTAGAACTATTGTAAGCAAACTCTGCTTGAGCTAGGATTTGATCCTACTGTCGAAGATGACTACCGACGAGACTGTGTAGAAGGTTGCCTAAATTTCGGTTTACAACCTCGGTCTGATCATCAGTTTGAGGATGATGTGCGGAACTAAACTGAAGCTTTGTATCCATTTTTCGCCAAAGAGTACTCCAAAAATGTCCGACAAATTTCGGATCCCTATCGGAAATCATGATTTTCGGAATTCCGTGGAGTTTTACAATCTCCCGAAAGTAGAGATCAGCGATATGGGTTGCATCCATTGTTTTAGCACATGGAACAAAATGCGCCATTTTTGATAATCGATCGACCACAACCATCATAGAGTCTTTCGCTCTTTGCGTCTGGGGCAACCCTAATACAAAGTCGAGGATAATGTCATCCAAGAGAGCTTGAGGTACTGGTAATGGAGTGTAAAGACCACTATTTTGTGAAGAGATTTTCGCAATGTGACAGATACGACACCTTGAGACATAATGATTCACATCTCTTATCATTTTGGCCAAAAAAATCATCCGTTGATTAACGCGTAAGTTTTATCTCTCCCGAAATGCCCACTAAGTTCTCCATCATGAGCCTTGTAAATCGCGGTAAAACCGTCGTTGAATTTCACCCAATTTAACAAAACAATTTATATTTCCCTATTAATCAATTACGAGTATGAGTGGTAATGAGTTTAGGGGTCGAACACGAGGAGAATGGCCTTGAGATATTACAATTCTTTTCAAAAGTAGGTATTGTTTTTTTGTTCAAATGTTGCAGACTATTTTTAGAGGATTATTGATGTGGTAGATGGAATTCAAGTTCGTACACGATTATTTTGGAAATTCTTTAATAATAGTTCCAAGTGTCCAAAAATTACAAATGATATGTCAATGGAAACTAGAGAGTGAGATCTTCACAATGCAAGGCAAATCAATTATCATTTTTGTTCATATTTTTATGTAATTCTTGTTTTAGTCCACACTTTGCATAACCAATCAATAGAGCTATTCATAAAATCGCAGTACATCGAAAATTACTTCAAAAATCACCAAAAATTAACAGAAATTAGGAAAACAAGTTCAGATTATGTGGTAAAAATCTTAGATCAAAAAGATTGATCTTTCAATAATTATGGTCAAAATTCAGAACATATGATGGAATTGGGCAGAGAATGGTATGTGTTGACAAAGGAGGTATAATTCAAATTTTATCCAACAACAATTCAATTAAAATTCAGATCTAGAAACTACACTTCAACATGATTTACTGAGACCTAAATTTTATATTTATAGGATTTTTTTACTAATTTCTAAAAATCATAGAAAAACAGACATAATAAAAAATCAAGAACATGAAATTAAAAGTCAAAACTTTGCACAGATTTTTTTCTTACAAATTTAACATAAAACCATTGGGCACATATTATATGAAAGTTGTTCTAAAATATCTAAAGAAACACAAAATATATTTTTTTTTAATTTTCTTTGATCAGATCTGAAGTCAAACAATTTTTTATTGAAACTGACAGAAATAAAATGCAGAAAAAATGTATTTTTGAATTAATAGGATAAAAGCAGGGATTTTAAGGCAATTTGATCAAGAATTGTATCATTAATCACTAAATATTCAGTTTATCAGATTTGGCACAAGTTTGAATTATTTCCAACCGGGAAAAACTCAAGCAAATAGATCAAAATTTCGGATCAAACACCAATCAACCAACTAGAGTTTGATCTCAATTTTTGAACTAAAAACTTCATCAAATCAAGCAAAAACCTTAACCAAGATTCAAGATGATAAAATGGACTAAAATGCATGAAAAAATCAGTTCTAAATGACCTAATTAATTCAACCAAATCGATTAAATCAGGAAAATCCAGATTTGACAGCTCATTATGAATAGTAACCAAATCAGTCAATTTAATTCAAATTAAAGCAAGATTTCAAACAATTCTATCACAAAAGGCCTATCCCTACAAGATTCTACTCACACATGATAAGATCAACCGAAATTAGGTATGTGTTCATCATGTACTTTTACAAATTGGATCTTGTGATCTAAAATTGAATACAAGAGATTAAATGAAAATTGAATCGAACCGAGACGTAGAAGATCAACCAGAAACTTCCTTGAGCCGATTTGAACCTCCAACTGATGCTTGATTCCAGCCGGAACCGATCAATTGCCTTTTTCACCAAAATTAGCCCGAATTGGTGAATTTCACTCAAACTCGAAAATTGAAGCTCGAAAAGCTCTGAGATTCAGTAATGGAGTTACTGAAGCTTAAAGAAGATGATTGGAGAGTAATGTGTTGAAAGAATTTGGAGAATGGAAGGATGATCCCCATGAATGGGTTGATCGGTTAAATTTATAGAGAGGCTGGTCTGGAGAGTGGGGAACAAACCGAGCGATTCCATTGGCTCAGGCAGATCAAGTGGGGAGTACTGAAGATCTGAACGAAATTTCGTTGAATTCGGTTGAGATTTGATCCGGTTTTGAGCGGTCGAATTTTCGCTCTGTTCTGTGATTTCGCGCGAGTTCAGTTCAGATGCAATTTGAATCGCATTACTGAGACTGACAGTGGGCCCCTTCATAAAAAGTTGTGGTGAAACGGGTTGTTATCGCGTGAAACGAGTCACTATTTCCGTTATCAAACTCTACGTTTTTAAACTGTCTTTTTGATTTTCTGTGGCGAGACAGGTCGAAACATGCGAAACGAGTCGTCTTCTTGTTCACCTTTGGCGCTGAGTTTTGAATTAAATTTCCGGATTTCGTGCGACGAAACGAGCTGCAGCTCGCTTGAAACGAGTCACTTTTGTGTGAGCTGATACTGACTCGTTATAACTCGTTCTGATGATCTGGTGTGGCGAACCGGTTTGAATCGCGTGAGACGAGTCATGACTGATGAAACGAGTCATCTTCTTCTTCAGAATTGGCGCTGAATTTCTTCTCTCGATCTCCTGTGGCTTGCGATCGTGTTCTCGTCCTAAAACAATCCTCGGACAGCCGTGTAAGTTGCGAATTTGGATTCTGGATCGATTTTTCTCTTGGATTTCGGACCCGTTTACCCATTTCTCACTACCATCGATTAGAACTTGTGATTCTGTACATTTCGCTGTAATTCATCAACCCAGATCTCTTCTCCATCTTCTCACGAATCTACAGGGCTTTTAATGGTTGAAAACCGTTGAGTAAAACTCGAGTTTTGCTGTTTTGAGTATCATCGGTTCGCTGTTCCGCCATTGCTGACCAAGAGTGTGCAAATCGATCTTTTTCTCGCATTTCACACAACGAAATCCAAAACTGTGACTCAGGCTTCGTTCTCAACTTCCTCACGATGATCCACAACCATTATAGTTCCCCAATCCGCCTCGAATCCAGAAAAAATTTCACCATTAACCAACTCGGTGTCAGTTTCGCGAAAAATAACCAAAAAGTGCTGAACTCGTGAATCAAACTATGATTTTGAGTTGTTTTTCCATCGAATTGAGGCTTCGGAATTCATTGTGAGCCTTTACTAAAGCTTTAAAACACAAAAAGAATCATCTTTGCTTGAGAAAAACTGAAATGGTTGATCGAATTCATCTGTTGTTCGAAACTCGACCGTTGGTTCATCAGTTCTTCAAAAGTTCATTGAGAATTTCGTCGAACAGTTGATTTAACTTCAGATTTCTCACTCGATTTTGCACCATTTGATGAGTTCTTCATACGGATAGAAAGGGCAGGAAGAGAGGAAGAGAATAGAGTTGGTTTTGGCTCGAATGGTGGACTGTAGAAGGCAAGGTTGCTCGAAGAAGCTTTTCAGGTCAGAAACATGGCTGGTTGCTTTTGGTTGGCGGATTCCGGTGATCGCCGGCGTTCTCAGAGGTGGAGAATAATACCAGCCGATTCATCTTGTTGTGCTGAATCCAAGGATATGCAGTTTGATCGATTTTGAGCTTGTTTGAAAATCGGTTATTTGGGTGAATTTGTGTAGGGTTTTGGTAGACTTGGTTGGCCATCTTTGGCCCATGATTTGCAATTTGGGTCGAAATCTTCATCTTACGGCCTTTTCGCTTGTAAAATAGTATAAAAATGTATTAAGAGGTTCCAAATCATGTTTTATGAATTATAAGCATTTTTCATACATTTAGGTGAATTAAGAATGAATTTGAGATGATAAAAACCCTAAAAATGTGTATAAAAATACACATTACAAGCCTCTTGAATAATAGCATACCGAAGAGAACCTTCTGGGATACAAAGTTTGTTTCCAATAAAAAGAAATTCGTCTTCAATAAGAAATTCCTTATAAGGCTCTGTCAAACAAGCGTCATACACCTTACCAAAAAATACATCGTCTTTGTACTGCTCTTTCACTTCATCAAAACCGATAACATTCACTTGCATGGTAGACAACAAGGAATGACGTCGGCTCCGCGCATCCGTGACTCGATTCAGAACGCCAGCCTTGTGCTTGATGTTGAAAGTGTACTCCTGTAGGAACTAAACCCACTTGGCATGTTGGGGTTTAAGTTTGTGTTGAACATTGATGTACTTCAGCGCTTCGTGGTCGGAGTGAAGAACAAAATCCTTTGAAATAAGATAGTGCCTCTAATGTGTTAATGCTTGGATGATGGCGTAGAACTCCTTGTCGTATGTCGAATAATTTTTACATGATTCAGAAAGTTTTTCGCTGAAGAAGGCAATGGGGCGTCCTTCTTGGTTTAGCACAGTACCTATACCCACGTTAGATGCATCACATTCAAGCTCGAACACCTTATCGAAGCATGGGAGTGCGAGGACAGGAGCTTGCGTCATCTTCTCCTTGACTAACTCAAAACTCTCTTAAGCTTCATTTGTCCACTTGTACACACCACCCTTCAGACACTTAGTAATTGGAGCGATCAGAGTAACTGAAGTTACGGATAAAACGTCGATAAAATGAGGCGAGGTCATGGAAACTTCTTATGTCATGGATAGACGTCGGGGCTGGCCAACTCACAATTACCTCGACCTTTACTGGATCAATCTTAATTCTATCATCTAACACCACGTACCCCAAAAAAACCAAGCTTGAGGTCATGAATTCGCACTTTTTCAGGTTGACATAAAGTTTTTGCTCTTCTAGCACCTTGAAGAGTTGGCGAAGATGTCGTACATGCTCATCACGATACTTGGTAAATATGAGAATATCATCAAAATAGACAACTACGAACTTGCCAATAAATGACTTAAACACAAAATTCATTAGTCTCATAAAGGTACTCGGAGCATTTGAAAGGCCGAATGGCATCACCATCCATTCATAGAGACCATCGCGTATTTTGAATGCAGTCTTCCACTCATCGCCTGGCCGCATTCGGATTTGATGATATCCGCTTCGGAGATACGATTTTAGAAAAAATTGTTGCACCGTGGAGTTGGTCGAGGAGGTCATCGAGTCGAGGTATGGGAAAATGGTACTTTACCGTAATCTTGTTAATTGCACGACTGTCGACACACATGTGAAATGAACCATCATTCATGGATCCTCGACTTGTCGCTGGAGTTCTTCATTTTCCTTGGGGTTCAGGTGATAAGCGGCGTTGTTCGGTAGGGGAGAACCAGGTACGAGGTCAATGCAATGTTGTATATCTCTCATAGGTGGAAGTCCAGGAGGTATTGTAGGATTAGTGCCCTAGGCCAAATGTATTTATGCTAGGAAATGGATTCTGTATTAAGACATTATTATTTATTCAATAAAGCTTGTTTCTTATATATCTGTGTATATGGGTTGTGAATGTAAATCTTATGTCAACCAAGAATGATACTTCGGGTTCACGTTATCAGAATACACGATTCTGATAGTAGAACTGTGAACCAACGAATGACATTCTAAACTGTCCCTGGTGATATGTAGGATGTTTATAGAGATAGATATACTTCAGGTAAGAAGCTACATATCCACACTAGTATATTCGCAGGCTGGATGATCATGTTCTGCTGATTATGGACATAGAGATGTCAAGCCTGTATGTGTAACTGCATACTTTAATATGATCCTACGTCATCCGTAATGGGATGATCATTAGGGTCATCATTAGGTATGCACTGATTCATGACAAGGAATGTGAGTGACCAAGATGAGATTTGTTCCTCTTGTCATGAGGGAGATATCTTTGGGACCCCTGATGAACTAGGACTGAAGGAAATACATGGCCATGCTCAAAATGGATTAACATGTGTTGTTAATATCATTTTGTATTTACTCAGTCTAATTCTCGATCAGGAAAGAGACTTTGATCAAACTCAAGGATGACATATTACCGTGCCTTGTGATCAAGACGTATATCGTAGAACAATAGGGATAAGCAAATGTCTATTCAGATATGTTTATGATTGCTGATCATTTCATTTAACATGGGTAGTCATGACATCAGTCTAGAGGTTCTCTATCTTGAGAACTTGCGAGTGCGATCTTCATCCCTAGGAGAAGCAAGGAGGTCGCTAGTCGAACTTCAGGATGGAGAAGGTTGCAAGTTAGAAAAGTTCAGACCTACATCCATTCTTCGTCTCGCGGATCAGGAAGATCTGAGGTAGAAATTTTAAAAGTTAATCTCGTACCTTTATTCCCTTAACGTAGATCCAAGGGCGGGTTAAATCCATAAGTTCCGCGGCGCATGTAACATACATGGCTATGGATTTCCCAATAGTTAAGGAAATAATCGTCAATTACATGTTTAAAATTTAATAAATTCTAGTATAATAAATTTTAGGGTTTTGAAACTATTATTTCAAAACATCACAGAAATAGTTTCTAGGAATATAATATTGGCTAATATGATTTTCTGGAGTTTCGAAAAATAGTTTTTCGAAATCCGTTTTGGAAACGGAACTAAAACAAAACAAAATACGAATTTCCAGCACGTCTCCGTTGAGAGCGGAGTACTTCCGTTGAGAATGGAATTGTTCCGTTCCCAAAGGAATAATGCTGATTTTGCGAGAAATCCTAATTTTTGTTATACATGGAATTTAAATATACAAATATGGTATGAGCTTTAGATCTGTGATTCTTCTGTTATGTAATCTTGTGTGTGAATGCTTGTTATTTTATTTAATATCTATGGCAACCAGTGAGTTGTCCAATGTTGTAATTATGGCAATCTGTGAGTTGTCCAAATTTGTAAATTACCTTTTCTAGCAATAGGATAGTTGTTAGGATAGATATTATTTCAAGATTTCAAGGAAAGAGATCTTGGTGCAATCTTTAGAAGATGGCATTGGATCTTCGCACACACAACGAAGGGTTCGTTGAAGATTACTTCTGCAATCTAGAGATAGATCTAGAATTAGGAACCTCATGATCACTCGTGAGGATTAGGCTCATATCATATTTAACTTAATTTGTGAAGCCCTCGGTACTTAGACAGTCTTCCATGTGGGTCATGCCAAAACTGAGCATATGGAGGATTGTCTTTGTAAAGGAGGGTGTGCGGAAAATGGCGTCCAGCATGGGTCATGCCAATACATGGTTAAACTTAACTGAGCAAGCAAGTCGGACTTGGGCTCAGGGCACAAGATCAAATAATACACCGGGCATATGATGCTCATTCCATCATAGAAAATAGTTGTATATGATACAATTGGAAGTGTTCCTACCTAAATAGTTGTGTATTGAGGATTGCGCCAAAGAGCACTTAATACTCAATGAAATACGGATCTTAACTCACTATGAAACCTCATTCATTTGAAGTTTCCGAATCAATACTACTGAACGTGGTTGATTTGAAGAAAAATAGTGGGAGTACAATATAAGAAACACCAAAACAAAACTATCCCAATGAATAAATAATAATGGCACTTTACATTTTAACTTTTAGAATAATGGCTAATAATTCAACTGGGTTGAATTTGTGATATATCTTTGAGAAGGATAAGCTCAATGGGTCTAACTTCCTTGACTGGTTTAGAAACCTGAGAATTGTTCTCAAGGCTGACAATAAACTGTATGTCATAGAAGAGGCTTACCCAGAGGAGCCAGAACGGGGAGTCACAAGGGTTGCCCAAGACGCGTATGCTAAATAAGTCAAGGATGACATGGAGATAGCTTGTCTCATGCTAGCGACCATGACCTCCGAGCTTCAGTAGCAACTGGAGGACATGGGTGCTTACGATATGATCGTAACTCTCAAGGAAATGTTCCAAGAGCACGCTAGAGTTGAGCGCTACAAAGGGACCATCTCTCTGACTGACACGAAGATGGTTGAAGGTTCATCTGTGAGTGCTCATGTACTCAAGATGAAGAGCTATCTTGATCAATCGGAAAGACTTGGTTCAGCTATGCCCAGAGAATTGGCTGTTGACATAATTCTCGGGTCATTGTCTCCTAGTTTTATGCAATTCATCATGACTATAATATGCATCAGATGGAGAAATCCATCACCGAGGTGCATGGGATGCTTAAGAACGCACAGGAGGACATGAAGACAAACGTTGTCAAAGATGTCCTAATGGTTCACAAGAAGAAGGGTAAGAAGACCGGGAACAAGAGCAAAGTAAAGGTGTTGCCTAAACCAATGATCAAGAAAGACAAAGAGGGAGTTGGCTTCCATTGAAACAAGGTTGGCCATTGAAAGAGAAACTGCAAACTCTATCAGGACGAAATCAAGAAGTGTAGTATGACTAAAGCTTCAGGTATTTTTGTTATGGAAACTAATTCACTTACTCCTAAATCTTGGGTATTGGATACCGGATGTGGTACTCTAATGTGTATTTTTATACACATTTTTATAGTTTTATCATCTCAAATTTAATCAAATTTCATATAAAATGTATGAAAAAGACTCATAACTCATAGAATATAATTTGAAATATCTTAATACATTTTTGTGTTATTTTACAGGCCAAAATGCCATAAAAGGATGAAATGAACCAAAACACAAATAATTGGCCAAAAACGGCCAATTATAAACCTCAAACTCTCCACAAAGAAATTCCTCAAACTTCTACAACAAGTCAAAAACCTTTTTAAAAACCAAATCAAACCGAGTCAAATGCCAAAAATCACTGAATTGACCAAAAGTCGACTTTTCCGAAATGGGTCAAACAGTATATCAAATCGAAGAGCTCGACGAGACGAATCCAATGGTACAACCCTCGTGATCAGGAACCTTCTAGAATTCTCAGAATCACCAATTGAAAATAAGGTCAAAGTCAACAATTTGACCAGGTCAAACCCGTCTTCTTCAACCTCAAAATCTCAAAATTTTGCTCCAAATTGAACAAACCGACCAGCCATGGATTCAGCATGACGAGAGGAACATGCCGGTGCCATTCTCCGGTCTTGAAAGTTCCGGCGATCGCCGGAATTCGGCCAAAACAGGTGCCAAAAATGGGCCGAAACCATGGTTGATCTGCCGTGCCATCCACAATCATCCATTCGAGCCAAAACCGATCTCATTATCTTCTCCATCGTCTACCCTTTCTAACCGTATGAAGAACTTATCAAATGGTGCGATATCGAGCGAGAAATCTGTGTTATAGTAATATGTTCGACGAAATCCTCAATGAAATTTTCAAATCTGATGATCCAACGGTCGAAATTTCGGCAGTGAGATGAATTCGATCAGTCTTCTCGCAATTTTCTCACAAGTGATGATGTTTGACGAGTTGAATAGCTTCAGTGGGGTCTCTTAATGGATTCCGAAGCCTCAATTCGATAGAAAAATAACTCGAAATCTGTTTTGATTCACGATTTTATGTTCTGAATGGGATATTTTCGCTGAGTTTGGTTAATGACGGAAACTCATGAATTAAGGGAAGAATTGTCGTGTCAAACGCAATGCAGAGCATCGTGAGGAATTGAGGAACGAAGCCTGTGTACTGAACGGAGCTACTGTGGCTCAAAGAACAAGGTTTGAGCTTGAAACAGTCAACAATGGCGGAAAGGGACTGAACCGAGCAAGAATGAAGAAAACTTGATGAATGTTCAACCATTTTCTGCGTTTCAAAGCCCTGTAGGTTCGTAATGACGAGAAGAAGTCACTGGGAGTGAAATCATGAGCTGCAATGAAGAAGTTACGGGTTGAAGAAGAAGCAATAACGGGTCTGGAAATCAAAGCAAAATTGGATCCAAAATCCATATTTACTTCACACTAGTCTGTCAGAGCTTCATTTTAGGACAGGGTGTCGCTCGCGATCCACAGAAGATCAGGCAATCTTCGTTCAAAATGAATTCAGCGCCATTCTCAGAAATGACCCGTTTCACGCGCGTTCGACCCGTTCCCCCATAAAGGATCAACAAAACGTTCAAAACTCAGCGCCAACCCTGAAGAATAACATGCGACTCGTTTCACGCAAATTACGACCCGTTGCAGCTCAGCGGATCCAAGAGGGGACACTGTCAGTGACTCAACAGAATTTAACCGCGCACGTTTGAAACTCAGATCGGATCTGAGATATTTCGCGAAAAAAAAACATGAACAGAGCAATTGATAAGTCATTAATTATACACATTTTATACCCTATACATATGTACCATTATATGTGTTTAAATGGATAATAATCATAACTTGAATGTTGATACTAGTAATAAGATATTTATGTGATTTCAGGTGCAATTTAGATGGAGCATAACTTGGGGAAAAGAAGTTGGAGCACAAGAGAGAGATAATAATCAAGACTCTGGCCTGCCGACACAGTCTCAGTATTTCGGCCATAACTCATAATCTGGGCCTCCTCTATATGCATACTATATACCGTTGGAAAGAAGAGAACAAAGCCCATAATTCATTCTATATCACCAGAGCCCAATTCCGAAGTCTACATGACCCAAATTGACCATCTTCTGGACAGATCTTTCATGCACTTTGCATGCACTCTTCATGCCTTTGCCATGCTTCCTTCACACTCTTTGCATGGATCTTCATTCATCCCTCATGATCACCTTTTGAGAGGGTTATATAACCAGGTGCAAGGCATCTATTCCACTCACTTTTGAACTTCATCATTCTCTCTCTTGGAGTTGGGCAAGTCAAGCAAGCTTCATTCTTCCATCCGCGCTTCATTAATGGGTTCTATCATTATTTTATTTCTTTATTTTCCATGTATTTCGAGTAAGCCCTTCGAGGCATAGTTAGTGTTTATGTTTTTGTGTTGTAACTTTTGAGACCATTAATAATGAATTTCATTTGAACGGTTATTATTCTGTTTTCACTTACTTATTATTTTTCATGCTCAATGAATTGTTTTAAGTTTATTTCGGTCAATTCTATGTTCAATAGTAATTAACAAGGGCCACAAAATTCCTATGGTTGCTTTGCTCAATAGCCTCCATTAGAATTTGAATAATAGCCAAGTGCAAATAACTCACAACGATCTAAACAGTTCTAAACAAGCTCATTGTTTAGGAGGTTTTGATTTGTTTAAATAACCAATGATTTCTATTGAATTGGTTATGATATTCAAGTAGGTTAGTGTTTTTATTTACGAGCTCATCTAAACTAAAACCCTATCTTTTTGTTTGAGTTATTTATCGGTTAGAGCTCATCTTACTGCACTTAAGAGATTAATTCCAAATTCATTATTATAGTCAAGGATAAAGTTACACACAAATTCACTACACAAAACTATGCCTCAATTCACAAAACCACCACATCTCTTGATTTTTACTCTAAGTTTCCTCTTTACTTGTTACTTTCATTTTGTTGCAATCAACCAATCAACAACCCCCCCAATTGTGTGTCTTGTTTTAGGTCTTGTGTTTGATTTTATTTACGGTCTTGGTTTCTCTTTATTTTAGTTTTCTATTTTTATTGAGTCCATTTTCATTAGAGAAGTAATCTTTTTACCTGG
Organism: Juncus inflexus; assembly: GCA_024447665.1. NCBI lineage: Eukaryota > Viridiplantae > Streptophyta > Magnoliopsida > Poales > Juncaceae > Juncus > Juncus inflexus. The sequence continues at coordinate 8,548,875 of JAJHPC010000011.1, read as the reverse complement.
TTTAGTCTAAATAGCTCTCTGTGGTTCGACCCCTACTTCCACTGTCTACTTTATTGTAGTTAAGTCTAGGGTTACAAATTTCTTTTGGTAAGCGTAAAACGACTGCAAAAATACGTCTTATCAAAATGGCGCCATTGCCGGGGAGCTAGCAACGCGACCAGTCTAGGTCAATATTCACACTTCTCTTGTGTAGAACGGTAGTCTGCATTTGTGTCAGAGTAAACCAAATTCGTTTTATTTTTTGTCAGTCACATTTTTTTTACTTTTTGTCAGAGTCACACTTTCGTTACCTTTGTTATCTTTCACTTTTTGTCAGAGTCAGTCATACTATTTATTTTCACTTTGAGTCTGCATTACTTGCATTCACTAATTCTCTCTCTTACACTTGATTCCAGTTCATGAAAGCTACTCGTAGTTCTAATCTTCCACTTGCACCATTAGATCCGGAGATTGAGAGAACACACCTGGAGCGAAGAAGAGCAATTCCGGAAGCACCGAAAGCAACCGAAGAAACTGAAAAGGTGGAGAACTTGGACAGCGAAAGCGAACCTCCTACTCAACCAGCTCCTCCTCACGCTACAAGAGGTAATACTACAGTCATGGCTAATTTTGAGGATAGGACACTTAGGGACTTGTCTACCTTTGATTTTGCTACCAACCAGTATGGTATTGTATTACCACCGGTCCCGAATTTTAAGATCCATACGGGTCTTCTTCAATTATTACCGACGTTCAATGGGAGCGCCGGAGAGGATCCACACTCTCACATGCGGGAGTTCAACCATATCACCGCAATAATGATGCCGGCGGAGATTGAAGATGAAGGTCCTTACAAGCTGCGACTGTTTTCATACAGTCTTCGAGGACTAGCAAAGGACTGGTACTACCATCTAGCACATTTTCCAACAACTTGGGTAGAACTTCAAAAGTTGTTTCTAGACAAGTATTTTCCTGTCTCTCTTACCGCTTCTATTAGGAAGCAGATTTGTAGTATTCAACAAGAAGTAGGGGAAACCCGCTACGAGTACTATGATCGCTTCTAGAAGTTGTGTGAAAAATGTCCCAACCATCAAATCCCAGAGAATCTCTTGATTCAACACTTGTATGATGGGATGCTTCAAGAGACTAGGGATAATGTAGATTCTGCTAGTGGGGGTGCTTTCATAGATAAAACCGTTAGGCAAGCACGAACCTTGATAGAAACCATGGCAAAAAATGCCCAATCTAGTAGAACCAGATCTCGACTTAGGGGAGTTAGTGAGATTAGAGACTGTGATTTGGAGAAGCGAGTGAATGGTTTGGACGCCAAATTAGATAGCTTGGCTAATATGATGGCGTCATTCATGGGAACCAAAATGGAAGTAAAAGCATGCGGTGTGCGCACTCGGACGGGGACACACCACTGATGTGTGCCCAACACTCCATGATGAGGAGAAAGTCACGACCACAGCATGTGGCATCTTCAAGCTAAACCAACACGGAAATTCAAATGGGGGTCAAAACTGTAATTATGATCCCTATTCCAAAACGTACAACCCTGGATGGCGTGATCACCCAAACTTCAGATGGCGTGACCCAGGAAACCAACAACAACCTCCTCAAATCCATCATCAAAATTCTTCTTCTTCTTCACCTCCAATTGACCCTGCTTTGAAAAGTCTTTCTGACATTGTGACCTCCTTGGCCACATCAACTACTTCTTTTCAGAAGGATACAAAAAGTGCCCTAACACATCTGGGCACTCAAATTGCTCAAATATCCTCTGAATTAAACCAGTTAAAAACTCAGGGGTCCTCACAACTTCCTTCCCAAACTCTAAACCCCCGTGAGAATGCATGTGCTATCACCTTAAGAAGTGGTAAAGAAATAGAAGGGAGTAAAGGAAACCTGCAAGGTGAAGGAGAGATTGAAGTAATTAAGCCGGAATCCGAGAAGATGAAAGAAAAGTCCAAGGAAATACCACCTTATAAACCTAGAGCCCCTTTTCCTAGCCGTCTAGCGGTTAACACCAAAAAGGATGAGGCAGAGAGAGATATCCTAGAGGTTTTCAAGAAAGTGGAAGTAAACATTCCACTACTCGATTACATTCGTAGATTCCCTCACTATGCAAAATTTCTCAAGGACTTGGGTACGAATAAGAGAAAGCTAAATGGTCATGAGAGAGTAACAATGAGTGAGAATGTCTCTGCGGTTATTCGCAAGAAGCTTCCAGAGAAGCAAAAAGATCCTGGCATGTTTTCCATTCCTTGCAGCATTGGGCACCATGAATTTGCTCGGTGCATGCTTGATCTTGGGGCATCTATCAATGTCATGCCCTTTTCTATCTATTCTTCCCTCGGTTTAGGACCTTTGAAAAAGACTGGGGTGATCCTTCAACTAGCCGATCGTTCTACTGCTGTGCCAGAGGGCGTTATAGAGGATGTCCTTGTTAAGGTCAATGGCCTTATCTTCCCTGCAGATTTCTATATTTTGCGTATGGATGAGTCTGATAGCTCACCGAGTTCGACTCCCATTCTTCTGGGAAGACCCTTCCTTAAAACTGCCCGAACCAAGATTGATGTGCACAATGGCACTCTTTCTATGGAATTTGACGGAGAGAACATCTCTTTCAACATCTTTGATGCTATCAAGCATCCTTCTGACGAGCATGTCTCTGCTATTTGCACCATCGACCCAGTTGATGAGTGTGTCGACAACTTCTCCTTTTTCGAGTTCATAGATCTGCTCGAGACCATTCTTGATCTCTCTCCAGATGAGCAGGACCTTCTTCAAAGTCTATCTGCCTTGGCCATTGGAGAGGCTTCTTCCTCTTCTTCTTCTCCTCCCTTGATAGACTTGAAACCCTCTCTTGAGCCCACCAAACCTTCCATTGTGAATCCCCCCTCTCTTGACCTAAAATCTCTACCAACTCATCTCAAGTACGCATACTTGGGTAAAGGAGACACTCTTCTAGTGATCATCTCTAGTAGCCTCACTGCTACTCAGGAAGAGAAGTTAGTTAATGTCTTGAGGGACCACAAGACTGCGATTGGATGGACTCTGGCACATATTAAGGGAATCAGTCCTTCTACGTGTATGCATCGTATATTGTTGGGGGATGGATCTAAACCATCCCGTGAGCCTCAGCGTAGGCTGAATCCTCCAATGATGGAAGTGGTCAAGAAAGAAATCATCAAACTCCTTGATGCAGGAATCATATACCCTATCTCTGATTCATAGTGGGTATCACCAATCCATGTGGTACCCAAGAAAACTGGTATTACAATAATCGAGAATCAGGATGGTGAAAAAGTTCCTACGAGAGCACAAAATGGATGGCGAGTATGCATTGATTATCGAAAATTAAACACTGCCACCCGGAAACACCATTTCCCCCTTCCTTTCATTGACCAGATGCTCGAGCGCCTTGCTGGGCGCCACCATTACTGCTTCTTAGATGGCTTCTCTGGTTACTTTCAAATAGCCATCGCCCCCGAGGATCAAGAAAAGACCACCTTCACGTGCCCTTTTGGCACCTTTGCTACACAAATTATACCCTAAGTGATTAATGATTGTTACACATCACAAATTTCCTTTAAATCCCTATTTCTAAACCAAAAATCAAACCCTAATCCAGTTTCTGTCTTGCTCTGTTTTTCTCTGTTTTGTCAGTCTTTTTCCCTTAATTTCGTGTCTAATTCAGAGCTGAAAAATTAAATAAATATTTTTAAAATTAAGTTCTCATTTCGTAGATAATTTTCAACCCAAAGTTTGCCCAATTCCGATCTGTAATCTGTGAGATATTAATTTTCCAAAATTGTAGTTTTTCTGTGTTTTTAAACTTTTGTCCAAATTTACTGTTTCTTTTCTTCTAAATTTTAAAAAAATATGAAAAACAAATAATAAAATCCAAAAATAGACCTAATTCAAGTAATTTGAAGTGTAGAATCCAAATATGAATTTTAAAATAGTAGTTGTTAAGACAGATTAGGAGATATTATAATTTTTGTGAGTACTGGTCTGTCAGAACCAGTTTCTGATCTAGATCTGAATTTTCATTATAAATCTCAAACTACAAAACATCATTATATTAAATTTTAAAAGATAATCCAAAACGTGATAATTGAATTTCTGTATGAATTTTGGGATTTTTTAAGTTTTGGTGATTTTTCTATAATTTTCTGAATTTACTGCTTGAACCGATTTTGAATCTGAGATAAGTTCTGGACTGAATTGCAAATAACACGAAAATCTTTAATAAAATAATAATAACAGTAAAGAACCTTAATATATATCTTTCTTTCTAGTTTCCAACGGTATCTAGTGAGTTGGATTCGGAGTTTATTTGGTCTAGTTACGAATTAAAACACCAAAGTGTGACGTGCTGAATTTTCATGATAAGGCTGAAAAGAAAATTTAAACTTGGAAATTTACCTAATAAACCTTGAAATAAAAGATTTTACACTAAAGAATAATCATTGAAACTAGTTAATTCTTGAGGCCACACCTACTTGTGTTCGACCCCTATACTCATTACCACTCATACTCGTAATTGATTAATAGGGAAATATAAATTATTTTGTTAAATTGTGTGAAATATAAACGACGGTTTTACCCGATTTACAAATGGCGCCGTTGCCGGGGAGGCGGCTTGCATCAAGTTTTTAACTAACCCATCTCATATTTTCTCTAGTGTTTTTGTCTCTTGAATTTTTGAAGGTTTATGAGAAAGACAAGATCACAAGGTGAAGTACACACTCCTTGCAAGAAGGACACCAACAAGCATTTAGGAGAGATCAAGAGGAACAAGGCGCGAAGCGAGCAAGGCGCAACTTCATCAAGCAAAGGAACGCAACAAGAAGAGGCTTCTCCTTTCACGCAAGGGCCTCGAGTACGACAAGAAGAGCTACACCAGGTGGAAGAGCCACAAGAAGAAGCTCAATTTCGACCTTTCATCGTCCCGTCTTCGATTACAAGACCCGTCTCTCCATCTCCTTCTATTTCTCATTCTAAATCTATTTCACCAACATCATCATCATCTTCATCTCATTTTACAAATCAAGAAGTTGAAAAAAAATTTAAAGAAACATTAATAAACGTACAAATGGCTCAACAAAAAACATTAGGGGAATTTTTAGAACACAAGATTCAAGAAAATCCTGGAAACATTGTTATACCTAGGGTACCAAATATCAAGATAAGTACATCCATGTTAAGTGCTTTACCAATTTTTGAAGGGCATAAAAATGACAATCCATATGCACATTTAGAGGAATTCCATATGAAATGTACTGCATTATTTGGTAAAACTGACAATCTGGACAACATTAAGTTGATCCTTTTTCTCATACATTAGGAGCTGCCCCTAGGGATTGGCTTAATCATTTACAGGGTGGGCCATTCGATACATTTGACGATGTGGCGAAGCGATTTCTCAAGCGATACTTTCCAAGTACGCTTACCGCTAAATTACACAAAGAGATTACCAACATTCAACAACGAGGCGACGAAACCCTTCAAGAATACTATGAGTGCTTCGTACGATTGTGCGCCTCTTGTCCTAACCATAACCTCACCGAGACCTCGTTACTCGATCAATTTATCCAAGGGATGAATGCGCTAGAAGCTCGTCTTCTCCAATGCTCGGCTGGTGGATCCTTCAACGATAAAACTCCTGCCGAAGTGCGTAGACTCATCGAGACCATGGCTGAAGGAAACTTAGGTCGTGATGGAATTTTAGGGAAAGTAAACACAACAAGCACAGTGGATCTCAAAGCAACGGAATCTCGCATCACGGCAAATTTCGAGTCGAAGTTCAACAAAGTGCTTAAGGCGGTCGGGGCAAAAATGAAACCCACACCATGCGTGTTTTGCGCTAGCACGGATCACGCAACCGATGAGTGTGACACCCTTCAGGATGTAAACCATGTGGATGGTTACCAACGCCCTCAATACGCATATGAACCTTGGAAAAAAAACCCTAACCTCCGTTGGCGTGACAACCCTCAATTTCAACAACCCCAACAAGGTTATCAAAAATCTGGAGTGTATGTTCATCCTAACGCGCAAACTCAACACCAACCTCAACAACAACCACTTCAACCCTCTTCATCAAACCCTCAACCTCCATCTCTCGACGAAAAATTTGACAAAATGATGGCCATGATGACGACCAACTTTTCAAGTTTTTCAACGGAATTGGGAGCAGTAAGGAGTGACATGAACATCCTTGCTCAAGGCCACGCAAGCACGAATCGACAGGTGCAAAACATTGAGATTCAGATGAAGCAAATGATGGTGTTATGCCCTACGCCAAAATGTTTGTGACCTAGATGATGGATTGTAATAACAAACATAATATTTATTCTAAGATATTTCATATAATATGTGCGTATAGGTTATTTTAATATAATTAAAATGGACCATGAATATGCAATTCAGCTTTATGTCATCAAAGTGTGTGACTTTGATAGTAAAACTATAAAGTATTATGAATGCTATTCTAAATCGTCCCTGGTCATTTATAGGATATTTGTGGAGACAAATATACTTGCGGATACATATAAATATATATTTATATACAAGCTATAAATGTACACCAAGTATATTAGTTGACTCGATGATTATGTTTTACCGATCATGGATAAATAGTTATCAAGTCATTAACATAGGTATATGTTAGAGACCATATACTTGGATCGACCCGCCATAAGAATGCTACATGTTTTACGTCATTAGCGATTCTTGTAACATAAGTATTTATAGTCCTTTGACCTGAGATTGTCTCGGTTCCCAACATGAGTAATTTTATACTTTAATATAATCTAACACTGCCTTTAACCGAGTGGTCATAATGGTTATGATTAGGTATACAATGAATCATGTAGAGGAATGAGTGCAATCAAGACGGGATTTGTTCCTCTCATAAATGAGAGAGATATCTTTAGGCCTCTTGATGAATTGAACAGAAGAAATGTATGGCCATACTCAAATGAATTAATAAGAGTTATTAATGTCATTTGTTCTTGTTCAGTTTAACTTGGGATCAAGAAATATTAATTGATTAATATAAGGATGGCGTATTACATGCCTTATGATCGATATAGATATCGCACGACAAAGGGACTAAATACGTGATTGTTGATTAGGTAAATCGGATCACCGATATTCACTTAAATTGGGTAGTCATGATGGCTTGCTAGAGTCCGCTCATGATTTATAGACTGTCAAGTCTATTGCCAACATTAAGTGAACCTATAGGGTCACACACAAAGAACAAACTGAAATGGGCGCAGAAAAATCCTAGCGACTTATATGATGAGTTGCATAAGAATGTCACAAAATATATTGTCATCTTATGTGATAAGATGTGATATATATGTATATAAAGACTATGAGCACAAAAGATTATATAATCTAGAAGTGTCTAGATGATGGCATATGGATAATGATGAGTGATGTCATACACATCTTTTAGTGTGAAGAGACATGACTCTTCACCTCTATATAAGGACATAGAGGGCTCCAAATTCACAATAGAACACATCATTCTCTCTCTCATTATTTCTCATTCTCTTTTTTGGGACAAAAGAGAGAAAATATACTTTCTAATTTGTATGACAAAATTATGAAATGGTGCTTTCTTTTTGTATGACAAAAATGAAATAGTTCGATTATATGAGAGGAATTATATACATCTTTTGTGAGATAAAATAAGAAGAGTTTTCTTTTGCAAGAGGAGAACAAGTTACTAGCATATATATTGTTCTTCTTCCCGTTTTAAGAAGTTTGTTCGTGTGGACACCGGTAGAGGCGTTCGTACTTTCGGCGCTTGTGCTCTATTCGGCCTAAGAAGATGATAACGGGTTGTTGAGAATTTCGATGGAGGCCAATTGTATGTACGGTAGATGATTTCCGCACGATCCGACCTAGACGGCCTAGACGGACGGAAAATCGGTTAGGACGGTAACCGGTTTAGAGGCGCATGGACAACACGCATGGTTTGAGCGTCACGGATTAAGAGTAATCCGAAAGGTATCTTTAAGATTTATTTCTTTGATTTAACCGATACGCACGGATCCTCGGATTGGTTTTGGACGAAATTTTTTGTTTTCTGCTGCGTTATGTACGTCTGAAACCCAACAACAAATTGCAAGTGAAATCAATATGTTGAAGGGGCGAGTAGAAAATAAGTTACCCTCTCGAGGATCAGACCCTACAAATCTCAAGCCCATCAACGCGATTCAATTGAGAAGTGGAAAACAGGTGGAATTTCCGAGAGAAGAGGAGGAAGTAGTGGTACAAAGGCCTAAAGGAGACGAGTCGAGCACAAATGAGGTACAAGGTGTTGAATATGAAAATATTAACAAAGGGGAAGAAAGAGGAAAAGGTGTCAAGGGAAAGGTTCAAGAAGAAGAGAAAGAGGCACCAAAAGAGAAGTTTCATACGCCAAAAGCACCCTTTCCACATCGCTTGGCGGTAAACACCAAGAAAGATGAGCTCGATAAAGATATTCTTGAAGTGTTCAAGAAAGTGGAGGTGAACATCCCAATCATCGACGCAATCCGAATGCACCCTCCATATGCGAATTTCAAGAACCTATGTACAAACAAGAGGAAGTTAAAAGGGAACGAAACGATAAACCTACCTTCAGTGATGAGTATCAATACACGAGTAGCTCAAAAAGAGAAAGATCCTGGAGTATTTGCCATTCCTTGCACCATCGGGCTCCAACAACTCGCAAAGTGCATGCTTGATTTGGGCGCCTCAATCAATGTGATGCCTAGAGCAGTTTATGAAACCTTGGGGTTAGGCGAGCTCAAAGATACGCGTGTGATGGTTCAATTCGCCAATCGCTCTGTAGCCCCAGTCTTGGGTGTTGCGGAAGATGTACTAGTTAAGGTGAATGGATTGGTGTTCCCGACAGATTTCTACATACTCGAAATGGGCGACAACGCCGACTCATCCGCCATTCTCTTGGGAAGACCCTTTCTAAGAACAGCTCGCACAAGGATTGACTGCCACTCGGGCACATTATCCATGGAATTCGACAACGAGAAGATCACCTTCAACATTTTCGACACAATCAAATACCCCGACGATTACTACGTCTCTAGCATTTGCGTCAGTGACGAAATCGATGAGCTAGTGGAAGAACATCTCGAAAGGGAGTATTTAAATTCTTTAAATACACTCAATTCTGATTTTGATGACTTTTGGGACGATTTAGAAAATGTAAATGCATTAAAAAATGTGAATGAAAATAACTTACCATAAGATACAAATCCAATTAGAGATATAGTTATAGAAGAAATACAACATGAAAACTTGCCTAATCCTGAAATTTGTAGGAAAGAAGAGGTCTATTCTTTTGCAGGTCCAACTTCAAGCGAGCTTAAGATTTCAGGAAAAAGAATGCCTCCATCAATCGAGACGGCAGCCGACCTTGAGCTCAAAACGCTACCCGAGCATCTCAAATATGCCTACCTTGGACCTAAGGAGACCCTACCTGTCATCATTGCCTCCAACCTAACACCCAAGCAAGAGGATAGCCTCGTCAACATTCTCAAACAACACAAGAAGGCGATTGGGTGGACCCTAGCCGACATGTCTGGAATTAGTCCTTCGACTTGTATGCATAAGATTTCACTTGAGGAAGGCTCCAAACTCTCGAGAGAAGCTCAAAGGAGGCTGAATCCCGTCATGATGGAGGTGGTGAAAAAGGAGTTTCTCAAGCTTCTTGATGCGGGGATCATTTATGCGGTAGCAGACTCGGAATGGGTATCTCCAATCCATTTGGTTCCCAAGAAGACAGGAATCACGATTGTGGAGAATGCCGAAGGAGAAAAAGTGCCGACACGAGTGCAAAACGGATGGAGAGTGTACATCGACTATCGAAAACTCAACGCGGCAACAAAGAAGGACCACTTCCCTCTTCCCTTCATCGATCAAATGCTCGAAAGATTAGCAGGGCGACCTTACTATTGCTTCTTGGATGGCTATTCGGGATATTTTCAAATCGCCATCGACCCCGATGACCAAAAAAAAATAACCTTCATGTGTCCCTTTGGTACATTTGCCTATCGAAGGATGCCGTTCGGGTTATGCAACGCACCAGGTACATTTCAAAGATGGCATTTAATGTCAGAAAAAGGCTTGGAGGTCAACAAGGCAAAGATTGATGTGATTAAGACGCTTCCATACCTTCGCAACGTAAAAGACGTACGCTCCTTCCTCAGCCACGCGGGATTCTATAGGGGGTTCATTCAGGATTTCTCCAAGATCGCCCAACCCATGTGTCGCCTTCTCCAAAAGGAAGTGAAATTCGAGTTCGATGACGTGTGTAAGGAGGCATTCAACATCTTAAAAGGTAAATTGTGCGAGGCTCCAATCATCAAGCCTCCCGACTGGAATCTTCCTTTCGAAATCATGTGTGACGCCAGTGACTTGTGCGTTGGTGCAGTCTTGGGCCAACGCGTTGGTAAGGATCCTCACGTTATTTACTATGGCTCTAGGACCCTAGACGAAGCCCAAAGAAATTACACCACAACTGAAAAAGAATTATTAGCAATTGTTTTTGCATTGGAAAAGTTCCGATCATATTTGGTCGGGACAAAGGTTGTTGTGTTTTCAGATCATGCGGCGCTCAAACACCTGATGAAAAAGAAGGAGTGCAAACCTCGACTTCTCCGATGGATCCTTCTCCTGCAAGAGTTCAATGTGGAAATTCGGGACAAGAAAGGCGCTGAAAACTTGGTGGCCGATCATCTTAGCCGACTCCTGACAAAAGCAGGCGATATACTTCCCATAAACGAGCTCTAACCAGACGAACAACTTTACGCTATCCATGGAGTGACGCCTTGGTACGCCGACATCGTCAACTACTTGGAGACTCAGGAGCTCCCTAACACTCTCTCTCGAGCCCAGAAGGACAAGATAAAAAGTGACGCGTGCTATTATTTTTGGGAGGACCCTCATCTCTACAAGATTTGCTCTGACCAAATGGTGCGCAAATGCGTGCCTGACCACGAAAAACAGTCGGTACTTTCTTTTTGCCATACTTTGGAATGTGGGGGTCATTTTGGGGGGGCAACGTACAAGTCACAAGGTGCTTGAAAGTGACTTGTACTGGCCAACTCTTTACAAAGATGCTCATTTCTTTGTAAAGAGTTTCGAAAATTGCCAAAAGACAGGAAATCTAACCCGCAAAAAATTAAATGCCTCTCAAAACTTTATTGTTTTGTGAGCTTTTTGATGTTTGGGGGATAGATTTCATGGGTCCTTTTCGCCAATCCAATGGTTATCTCTACGTATTGGTGTGTGTGGATTATGTGTCAAAATGGGTAGAGGCAGTTCCCACAAGGGTTGCCAACTCCAAAACGGTGATAGAATTTCTCAAAAAGAACATTTTTCAGCATTTTGGAGTCCCTAAAGCCATCATAAGTGATAGGGGCTCCCATTTTAACAACAAATACATGGAAAACCTATTGAAAAATTATCATGTACAACACCGTATGTCTACCGCTTATCATCCCCAAACTAATGGACAAGCCGAAATATCAAATAAAGAAATTAAATCAATCCTTGAGAAAGTGGTTAATCCCTCTCGCAAGGATTGGAGTCAAAGGCTTGGGGATGCACTTTGGGCGTATCGGACCGCGTATAAAACACCAATAGGTAAGACACCATTTAAACTCGTGTATGGTAAAAGTTGTCATCTACCTGTTGAAATAGAGCATAAAGCATATTGGGCAATTAAAAATGTAAATTGTGAATACCCAAAAGACGCGGGAATGCGTAAATTACAAATTCAAGAGTTACACTTCAATTCGATTTTTGTATTTTTGTGAAAATGAATAAAGACGGAGTATTTTCCATGTATTACACTTCATTTTTTGTGTGTTTTTGAAAAACCATTCAAATTATGTTTTTTCCATGTATCTGTTTTAATTTTTTGTGGCATTCAGAAAACAGAAAAAAATTTGCTTTTTTCGATCTATTTCACTTCAGTAAAACAACAAGATATTTCTTTTTTTCCATGTATAACACTTCCATCCGATTTTTTTGATTTTGTGAAAATCTATAACAACAGAGTTATTTCCACGTACTACACTTCATTATTTGTGGTTTTGTGTAAAACAATACAAATTTAGTTTTTTCAATTGTAAAAGACTTTTCATTTTTAAATGGATTATTACACTTCAATTCTATTTTTGTGTTTTTGTGAAAATGAATAACGACGGAGTATTTTCCATGTACTATACTTCATTTTTTGTATTTTTTACTAAAAACCATGAAAATTATGTTTTTACCATGTATTTGTTTTAACTTTTTGTGGAATTCAGAAAACAGAAAGAAGTTTGCTTTTTTTGATGTATTTCACTTCAATTCGATTTTTTTTCTTCTTGTTTTTATGGAGATATATAACGATGGAGTTATTTCCACGTATAAGCTTTTATTTTCTGAGGTTTTGTGAATATAAATTTAATTTTTGTTTATTTTATGTATTATATTTAAATTTTTATGGTTTTCAGAAAACAACAAGAGATTTCTTTTTTCCATGTATAACACAGCCATCCGATTTTTTTGGTTTTGTGAAAATTAATAACAACAGAGTTATTTCCACGTATTAGACTTCATTCTTTGTTGCCTTGTGAAAAACAATACAACTTTAGTTTTTTCAATTGTAAAAGACTTCAATTTTTATGATTTTTTTAACAAAATAAAACTTTTCTGTATTACACTTCAATGCGATTTTTGTGTTTTTGGAAAAATGAATAACGACGCAGTTTTTTCCTGATATTACACTTCATTTTTTTTTTTTTTAATGAAAAACCATGCAAATTATGTTTTTTGCATGTATTTATTTTAATTTTTTGCGGAATTCAGAAAACAGAAAGAAGTTTTCTTTTTTCGATGTATTTCACTTCAATTCGATTTTTTTTCTTTTTGTTTCTATTGAGATAAATAACGATGGAGATATTTCCACGTATAAGGTTTCATTTCTGAGGTTTTGTGAATATAAATACAAGTTTTGTTTTTTTTATGTATTAGATTTAAATTTTTATGGTTTTGAGAAAACAACAAGAGATTTCTTTTTTCCATGTATAACACTTCTATCCGATTTTTTTGGATTTGTGAAAATATATAACAACGAAGTTATTTCCTTGTATTAGACTTCATTCTTTGTGGTTTTGTGAAAAACCATACAAATTTAGTTTTTGCCATATAAAAGACTTCAATTTTTAAGGTTTTTAAAAAAAAATAAAACTTATCTTTTTTAAATGGATTATTACACTTCAATTCGATTTTTGTGTTTTTGTGAAAATGAATAACAACGGATTATTTTCCATGTATTACACTTCATTTTTTGTGTGTTTACGAAAAACCATGCAAATTATATTTTTCCCATGTATCTCTTTTAATTTTTTTGGAATTCGGAAAAAACGAAAAAAGTTTGCTTTATTCGATCTATTTCACTTCAATTCGATATTTTTTCATCTTGTTTTAATGGAGATATATAACGATGGAGTTATTTCCACGTATAAGCTTTCATTTTATGAGGTTTTGTGAATATAAATACAATTTTGCCTTTTATTATGTATTAGATTTAAATTTTTATGGTTTTCGTAAAAGAACAAGAGATTTCTTTTTTGCATGTATAAGACTACCATCCGATTTTTTTTGTTTTGTGAAAATTAATAACAAAGGAGTTATTTCCACGTATTAGACGTCATTCTATGTGGTTTTGTGAAAAACAATACAAATTTAGTTTTTTCAATGTAAAAGACTTTAATTTTTGTGGTTTTTTTAACAAAATAAAACTTTTCTTTTTAAATGTATTACACCTCAATTCGATTTTTGTGTTTTTGGGAAAATGAATACAAACATAGTTTTTTCCTTATATTACACTTCATTTTTTGTGTTTTTATGAAAAACCATGCGAATTATGTTTTTTCCATGTATCTGTTTTAATTTTTTGTGGAATTCGAAAAACGAGAAAAAGTTTGCTTTTTTCGATCTATTTCCCTTCGGAAAAACAACAAGAGATTTCTTTTTTCCATGTATAACACTTCCATCCGATTTTCTTGGTTTTGTGAAAATTAATAACAACAGAGTTATTTCCACGTATTAGACTTCATTCTTTGTTGCCTTGTGAAAAACAATACAACTTTAGTTTTTTCAATTGTAAAAGACTTCAATTTTTATGGTTTTTTTAACAAAATAAAACTTTTACGTATTACACTTCAATGCGATTTTTGTGTTTTTGGAAAAATGAATAACGACGCAGCTTTTTTCCCGATATTACACTTCATTTTTTATTTTTAATGAAAAACCATGCAAATTATGTTTTTTGCATGTATTTATTTTAATTTTTTGCGGAATTCGAAAAACGGAAAGAAGTTTTCTTTTTTCGATGTATTTCACTTCAATTCGATTTTTTTTCTTCTTGTTTCTATTGAGATAAATAACGATGGAGATATTTCCACGTATAAGGTTTCATTTCTGAGGTTTTGTGAATATAAATACAAGTTTTGTTTTTTTTATGTATTAGATTTAAATATTTATGGTTTTGAGAAAACAACAAGAGATTTCTTTTTTCCATGTATAACACTTCTATCCGATTTTTTTGGATTTGTGAAAATATATAACAACGAAGTTATTTCCTTGTATTAGACTTCATTCTTTGTGGTTTTGTGAAAAACCATACAAATTTAGTTTTTGCCATATAAAAGACTTCAATTTTTAAGGTTTTTAAAAAAAAATAAAACTTATCTTTTTTAAATGGATTATTACACTTCAATTCGATTTTTGTGTTTTTGTGAAAATGAATAACAACGGATTATTTTCCATGTATTACACTTCATTTTTTGTGTGTTTACGAAAAACCATGCAAATTATATTTTTCCCATGTATCTCTTTTAATTTTTTTGGAATTCGAAAACGAAAAAAAAGTTTGCTTTATTCGATCTATTTCACTTCAATTCGATATTTTTTCATCTTGTTTTAATGGAGATATATAACGATGGAGTTATTTCCACGTATAAGCTTTCATTTTATGAGGTTTTGTGAATATAAATACAATTTTGCCTTTTATTATGTATTAGATTTAAATTTTTATGGTTTTCAGAAAAGAACAAGAGATTTCTTTTTTGCATGTATAAGACTACCATCCGATTTTTTTTGTTTTGTGAAAATTAATAACAAAGGAGTTATTTCCACGTATTAGACGTCATTCTATGTGGTTTTGTGAAAAACAATACAAATTTAGTTTTTTCAATGTAAAAGACTTTAATTTTTGTGGTTTTTTTAACAAAATAAAACTTTTCTTTTTTAAATGTATTACACCTCAATTCGATTTTTGTGTTTTTGGGAAAATGAATACAAACATAGTTTTTTCCTTATATTACACTTCATTTTTTGTGTTTTTATGAAAAACCATGCGAATTATGTTTTTTCCATGTATCTGTTTTAATTTTTTGTGGAATTCGTAAAACGAAAAAAGTTTGCTTTTTTCGATCTATTTCCCTTCAGAAAAACAACAAGAGATTTCTTTTTTCCATGTATAACACTTCCATCCGATTTTCTTGGTTTTGTGAAAATTAATAACAACAGAGTTATTTCCACGTATTAGACTTCATTCTTTGTTGCCTTGTGAAAAACAATACAACTTTAGTTTTTTCAATTGTAAAAGACTTCAATTTTTATGGTTTTTTTAACAAAATAAAACTTTTCTGTATTACACTTCAATGCGATTTTTGTGTTTTTGGAAAAATGAATAACGACGCAGTTTTTTCCTGATATTACACTTCATTTTTTATTTTTAATGAAAAACCATGCAAATTATGTTTTTTGCATGTATTTATTTTAATTTTTTGCGGAATTCAGAAAACAGAAAGAAGTTTTCTTTTTTCGATGTATTTCACTTCAATTCGATTTTTTTTCTTCTTGTTTCTATTGAGATAAATAACGATGGAGATATTTCCACGTATAAGGTTTCATTTTCGAGGTTTTGTGAATATAAATACAAGTTTTGTTTTTTTTATGTATTAGATTTAAATATTTATGGTTTTGAGAAAACAACAAGAGATTTCTTTTTTCCATGTATAACACTTCTATCCGATTTTTTTGGATTTGTGAAAATATATAACAACGAAGTTATTTCCTTGTATTAGACTTCATTCTTTGTGGTTTTGTGAAAAACCATACAAATTTAGTTTTTGCCATATAAAAGACTTCAATTTTTAAGGTTTTTAAAAAAAAATAAAACTTATCTTTTTTAAATGGATTATTACACTTCAATTCGATTTTTGTGTTTTTGTGAAAATGAATAACAACGGATTATTTTCCATGTATTACACTTCATTTTTTGTGTGTTTACGAAAAACCATGCAAATTATATTTTTCCCATGTATCTCTTTTAATTTTTTTGGAATTCGTAAAACGAGAAAAAAGTTTGCTTTATTCGATCTATTTCACTTCAATTCGATATTTTTTCATCTTGTTTTAATGGAGATATATAACGATGGAGTTATTTCCACGTATAAGCTTTCATTTTATGAGGTTTTGTGAATATAAATACAATTTTGCCTTTTATTATGTATTAGATTTA
Organism: Juncus inflexus; assembly: GCA_024447665.1. Taxonomy (NCBI): domain Eukaryota; kingdom Viridiplantae; phylum Streptophyta; class Magnoliopsida; order Poales; family Juncaceae; genus Juncus; species Juncus inflexus. Next base: position 8,532,284 of record JAJHPC010000011.1, on the reverse strand, counting down.
AATTTTTATGGTTTTCAGAAAAGAACAAGAGATTTCTTTTTTGCATGTATAAGACTACCATCCGATTTTTTTTGTTTTGTGAAAATTAATAACAAAGGAGTTATTTCCACGTATTAGACGTCATTCTATGTGGTTTTGTGAAAAACAATACAAATTTAGTTTTTTCAATGTAAAAGACTTTAATTTTTGTGGTTTTTTTAACAAAATAAAACTTTTCTTTTTAAATGTATTACACCTCAATTCGATTTTTGTGTTTTTGGGAAAATGAATACAAACATAGTTTTTTCCTTATATTACACTTCATTTTTTGTGTTTTTATGAAAAACCATGCGAATTATGTTTTTTCCATGTATCTGTTTTAATTTTTTGTGGAATTCAGAAAACAGAAAAAAGTTTGCTTTTTTCGATCTATTTCCCTTCAGAAAAACAACAAGAGATTTCTTTTTTCCATGTATAACACTTCCATCCGATTTTCTTGGTTTTGTGAAAATTAATAACAACAGAGTTATTTCCACGTATTAGACTTCATTCTTTGTTGCCTTGTGAAAAACAATACAACTTTAGTTTTTTCAATTGTAAAAGACTTCAATTTTTATGGTTTTTTTAACAAAATAAAACTTTTCTGTATTACACTTCAATGCGATTTTTGTGTTTTTGGAAAAATGAATAACGACGCAGTTTTTTCCTGATATTACACTTCATTTTTTATTTTTAATGAAAAACCATGCAAATTATGTTTTTTGCATGTATTTATTTTAATTTTTTGCGGAATTCAGAAAACAGAAAGAAGTTTTCTTTTTTCGATGTATTTCACTTCAATTCGATTTTTTTTCTTCTTGTTTCTATTGAGATAAATAACGATGGAGATATTTCCACGTATAAGGTTTCATTTCTGAGGTTTTGTGAATATAAATACAAGTTTTGTTTTTTTTATGTATTAGATTTAAATATTTATGGTTTTGAGAAAACAACAAGAGATTTCTTTTTTCCATGTATAACACTTCTATCCGATTTTTTTGGATTTGTGAAAATATATAACAACGAAGTTATTTCCTTGTATTAGACTTCATTCTTTGTGGTTTTGTGAAAAACCATACAAATTTAGTTTTTGCCATATAAAAGACTTCAATTTTTAAGGTTTTTAAAAAAAAATAAAACTTATCTTTTTTAAATGGATTATTACACTTCAATTCGATTTTTGTGTTTTTGTGAAAATGAATAACAACGGATTATTTTCCATGTATTACACTTCATTTTTTGTGTGTTTACGAAAAACCATGCAAATTATATTTTTCCCATGTATCTCTTTTAATTTTTTCTTGGAATTCGGAAAACGAAAAAAAGTTTGCTTTATTCGATCTATTTCACTTCAATTCGATATTTTTTCATCTTGTTTTAATGGAGATATATAACGATGGAGTTATTTCCACGTATAAGCTTTCATTTTATGAGGTTTTGTGAATATAAATACAATTTTGCCTTTTATTATGTATTAGATTTAAATTTTTATGGTTTTCTTAAAAGAACAAGAGATTTCTTTTTTGCATGTATAAGACTACCATCCGATTTTTTTTGTTTTGTGAAAATTAATAACAAAGGAGTTATTTCCACGTATTAGACGTCATTCTATGTGGTTTTGTGAAAAACAATACAAATTTAGTTTTTTCAATGTAAAAGACTTTAATTTTTGTGGTTTTTTTAACAAAATAAAACTTTTCTTTTTTAAATGTATTACACCTCAATTCGATTTTTGTGTTTTTGGGAAAATGAATACAAACATAGTTTTTTCCTTATATTACACTTCATTTTTTGTGTTTTTATGAAAAACCATGCGAATTATGTTTTTTCCATGTATCTGTTTTAATTTTTTGTGGAATTCAGAAAACAGAAAAAAGTTTGCTTTTTTCGATCTATTTCCCTTCAGAAAAACAACAAGAGATTTCTTTTTTCCATGTATAACACTTCCATCCGATTTTCTTGGTTTTGTGAAAATTAATAACAACAGAGTTATTTCCACGTATTAGACTTCATTCTTTGTTGCCTTGTGAAAAACAATACAACTTTAGTTTTTTCAATTGTAAAAGACTTCAATTTTTATGGTTTTTTTAACAAAATAAAACTTTTCTGTATTACACTTCAATGCGATTTTTGTGTTTTTGGAAAAATGAATAACGACGCAGTTTTTTCCTGATATTACACTTCATTTTTTATTTTTAATGAAAAACCATGCAAATTATGTTTTTTGCATGTATTTATTTTAATTTTTTGCGGAATTCGTAAAACGAAAGAAGTTTTCTTTTTCGATGTATTTCACTTCAATTCGATTTTTTTTCTTCTTGTTTCTATTGAGATAAATAACGATGGAGATATTTCCACGTATAAGGTTTCATTTCTGAGGTTTTGTGAATATAAATACAAGTTTTGTTTTTTTTATGTATTAGATTTAAATATTTATGGTTTTGAGAAAACAACAAGAGATTTCTTTTTTCCATGTATAACACTTCTATCCGATTTTTTTGGATTTGTGAAAATATATAACAACGAAGTTATTTCCTTGTATTAGACTTCATTCTTTGTGGTTTTGTGAAAAACCATACAAATTTAGTTTTTGCCATATAAAAGACTTCAATTTTTAAGGTTTTTAAAAAAAAATAAAACTTATCTTTTTTAAATGGATTATTACACTTCAATTCGATTTTTGTGTTTTTGTGAAAATGAATAACAACGGATTATTTTCCATGTATTACACTTCATTTTTTGTGTGTTTACGAAAAACCATGCAAATTATATTTTTCCCATGTATCTCTTTTAATTTTCTTTGGAATTCGGAAAACGAAAAAAAGTTTGCTTTATTCGATCTATTTCACTTCAATTCGATATTTTTTCATCTTGTTTTAATGGAGATATATAACGATGGAGTTATTTCCACGTATAAGCTTTCATTTTATGAGGTTTTGTGAATATAAATACAATTTTGCCTTTTATTATGTATTAGATTTAAATTTTTATGGTTTTCTTAAAAGAACAAGAGATTTCTTTTTTGCATGTATAAGACTACCATCCGATTTTTTTTGTTTTGTGAAAATTAATAACAAAGGAGTTATTTCCACGTATTAGACGTCATTCTATGTGGTTTTGTGAAAAACAATACAAATTTAGTTTTTTCAATGTAAAAGACTTTAATTTTTGTGGTTTTTTTAACAAAATAAAACTTTTCTTTTTAAATGTATTACACCTCAATTCGATTTTTGTGTTTTTGGGAAAATGAATACAAACATAGTTTTTTCCTTATATTACACTTCATTTTTTGTGTTTTTATGAAAAACCATGCGAATTATGTTTTTTCCATGTATCTGTTTTAATTTTTTGTGGAATTCGAAAACGAGAAAAAAGTTTGCTTTTTTCGATCTATTTCCCTTCAGAAAAACAACAAGAGATTTCTTTTTTCCATGTATAACACTTCCATCCGATTTTCTTGGTTTTGTGAAAATTAATAACAACAGAGTTATTTCCACGTATTAGACTTCATTCTTTGTTGCCTTGTGAAAAACAATACAACTTTAGTTTTTTCAATTGTAAAAGACTTCAATTTTTATGGTTTTTTTAACAAAATAAAACTTTTCTGTATTACACTTCAATGCGATTTTTGTGTTTTTGGAAAAATGAATAACGACGTAGCTTTTTTCCTGATATTACACTTCATTTTTTATTTTTAATGAAAAACCATGCAAATTATGTTTTTTGCATGTATTTATTTTAATTTTTTGCGGAATTCAGAAAACAGAAAGAAGTTTTCTTTTTTCGATGTATTTCACTTCAATTCGATTTTTTTTCTTCTTGTTTCTATTGAGATAAATAACGATGGAGATATTTCCACGTATAAGGTTTCATTTCTTGAGGTTTTGTGAATATAAATACAAGTTTTGTTTTTTTTATGTATTAGATTTAAATATTTATGGTTTTGAGAAAACAACAAGAGATTTCTTTTTTCCATGTATAACACTTCTATCCGATTTTTTTGGATTTGTGAAAATATATAACAACGAAGTTATTTCCTTGTATTAGACTTCATTCTTTGTGGTTTTGTGAAAAACCATACAAATTTAGTTTTTGCCATATAAAAGACTTCAATTTTTAAGGTTTTTAAAAAAAAATAAAACTTATCTTTTTTAAATGGATTATTACACTTCAATTCGATTTTTGTGTTTTTGTGAAAATGAATAACAACGGATTATTTTCCATGTATTACACTTCATTTTTTGTGTGTTTACGAAAAACCATGCAAATTATATTTTTCCCATGTATCTCTTTTAATTTTTGCTGGAATTCAGAAAACAGAAAAAAGTTTGCTTTATTCGATCTATTTCACTTCAATTCGATATTTTTTCATCTTGTTTTAATGGAGATATATAACGATGGAGTTATTTCCACGTATAAGCTTTCATTTTATGAGGTTTTGTGAATATAAATACAATTTTGCCTTTTATTATGTATTAGATTTAAATTTTTATGGTTTTCAGAAAAGAACAAGAGATTTCTTTTTTGCATGTATAAGACTACCATCCGATTTTTTTTGTTTTGTGAAAATTAATAACAAAGGAGTTATTTCCACGTATTAGACGTCATTCTATGTGGTTTTGTGAAAAACAATACAAATTTAGTTTTTTCAATGTAAAAGACTTTAATTTTTGTGGTTTTTTTAACAAAATAAAACTTTTCTTTTTTTAAATGTATTACACCTCAATTCGATTTTTGTGTTTTTGGGAAAATGAATACAAACATAGTTTTTTCCTTATATTACACTTCATTTTTTGTGTTTTTATGAAAAACCATGCGAATTATGTTTTTTCCATGTATCTGTTTTAATTTTTTGTGGAATTCAGAAAACAGAAAAAAGTTTGCTTTTTTCGATCTATTTCCCTTCGAAAAACAACAAGAGATTTCTTTTTTCCATGTATAACACTTCCATCCGATTTTCTTGGTTTTGTGAAAATTAATAACAACAGAGTTATTTCCACGTATTAGACTTCATTCTTTGTTGCCTTGTGAAAAACAATACAACTTTAGTTTTTTCAATTGTAAAAGACTTCAATTTTTATGGTTTTTTTAACAAAATAAAACTTTTTCGTATTACACTTCAATGCGATTTTTGTGTTTTTGGAAAAATGAATAACGACGCAGCTTTTTTCCCGATATTACACTTCATTTTTTATTTTTAATGAAAAACCATGCAAATTATGTTTTTTGCATGTATTTATTTTAATTTTTTTGCGGAATTCGAAAAACGTAAAGAAGTTTTCTTTTTTCGATGTATTTCACTTCAATTCGATTTTTTTTCTTCTTGTTTCTATTGAGATAAATAACGATGGAGATATTTCCACGTATAAGGTTTCATTTCTGAGGTTTTGTGAATATAAATACAAGTTTTGTTTTTTTTATGTATTAGATTTAAATATTTATGGTTTTGAGAAAACAACAAGAGATTTCTTTTTTCCATGTATAACACTTCTATCCGATTTTTTTGGATTTGTGAAAATATATAACAACGAAGTTATTTCCTTGTATTAGACTTCATTCTTTGTGGTTTTGTGAAAAACCATACAAATTTAGTTTTTGCCATATAAAAGACTTCAATTTTTAAGGTTTTTAAAAAAAAATAAAACTTATCTTTTTTAAATGGATTATTACACTTCAATTCGATTTTTGTGTTTTTGTGAAAATGAATAACAACGGATTATTTTCCATGTATTACACTTCATTTTTTGTGTGTTTACGAAAAACCATGCAAATTATATTTTTCCCATGTATCTCTTTTAATTTTTTTGGAATTCGAAAACGAGAAAAAAGTTTGCTTTATTCGATCTATTTCACTTCAATTCGATATTTTTTCATCTTGTTTTAATGGAGATATATAACGATGGAGTTATTTCCACGTATAAGCTTTCATTTTATGAGGTTTTGTGAATATAAATACAATTTTGCCTTTTATTATGTATTAGATTTAAATTTTTATGGTTTTTGAAAAGAACAAGAGATTTCTTTTTTGCATGTATAAGACTACCATCCGATTTTTTTTGTTTTGTGAAAATTAATAACAAAGGAGTTATTTCCACGTATTAGACGTCATTCTATGTGGTTTTGTGAAAAACAATACAAATTTAGTTTTTTCAATGTAAAAGACTTTAATTTTTGTGGTTTTTTTAACAAAATAAAACTTTTCTTTTTAAATGTATTACACCTCAATTCGATTTTTGTGTTTTTGGGAAAATGAATACAAACATAGTTTTTTCCTTATATTACACTTCATTTTTTGTGTTTTTATGAAAAACCATGCGAATTATGTTTTTTCCATGTATCTGTTTTAATTTTTTGTGGAATTCAGAAAACAGAAAAAAGTTTGCTTTTTTCGATCTATTTCCCTTCAGAAAAACAACAAGAGATTTCTTTTTTCCATGTATAACACTTCCATCCGATTTTCTTGGTTTTGTGAAAATTAATAACAACAGAGTTATTTCCACGTATTAGACTTCATTCTTTGTTGCCTTGTGAAAAACAATACAACTTTAGTTTTTTCAATTGTAAAAGACTTCAATTTTTATGGTTTTTTTAACAAAATAAAACTTTTCTGTATTACACTTCAATGCGATTTTTGTGTTTTTGGAAAAATGAATAACAACGCAGTTTTTTCCTGATATTACACTTCATTTTTTATTTTTAATGAAAAACCATGCAAATTATGTTTTTTGCATGTATTTATTTTAATTTTTTGCGGAATTCAGAAAACAGAAAGAAGTTTTCTTTTTCGATGTATTTCACTTCAATTCGATTTTTTTTCTTCTTGTTTCTATTGAGATAAATAACGATGGAGATATTTCCACGTATAAGGTTTCATTTCTGAGGTTTTGTGAATATAAATACAAGTTTTGTTTTTTTTATGTATTAGATTTAAATATTTATGGTTTTGAGAAAACAACAAGAGATTTCTTTTTTCCATGTATAACACTTCTATCCGATTTTTTTGGATTTGTGAAAATATATAACAACGAAGTTATTTCCTTGTATTAGACTTCATTCTTTGTGGTTTTGTGAAAAACCATACAAATTTAGTTTTTGCCATATAAAAGACTTCAATTTTTAAGGTTTTTAAAAAAAAATAAAACTTATCTTTTTTAAATGGATTATTACACTTCAATTCGATTTTTGTGTTTTTGTGAAAATGAATAACAACGGATTATTTTCCATGTATTACATTTCATTTTTTGTGTGTTTACGAAAAACCATGCAAATTATATTTTTCCCATGTATCTCTTTTAATTTTTCTTTGGAATTCGAAAACGAAAAAAGTTTGCTTTATTCGATCTATTTCACTTCAATTCGATATTTTTTCATCTTGTTTTAATGGAGATATATAACGATGGAGTTATTTCCACGTATAAGCTTTCATTTTATGAGGTTTTGTGAATATAAATACAATTTTGCCTTTTATTATGTATTAGATTTAAATTTTTATGGTTTTCAGAAAAGAACAAGAGATTTCTTTTTGCATGTATAAGACTACCATCCGATTTTTTTTGTTTTGTGAAAATTAATAACAAAGGAGTTATTTCCACGTATTAGACGTCATTCTATGTGGTTTTGTGAAAAACAATACAAATTTAGTTTTTTCAATGTAAAAGACTTTAATTTTTGTGGTTTTTTTAACAAAATAAAACTTTTCTTTTTTAAATGTATTACACCTCAATTCGATTTTTTGTGTTTTTGGGAAAATGAATACAAACATAGTTTTTTCCTTATATTACACTTCATTTTTTGTGTTTTTATGAAAAACCATGCGAATTATGTTTTTTCCATGTATCTGTTTTAATTTTTTGTGGAATTCAGAAAACAGAAAAAAGTTTGCTTTTTTCGATCTATTTCCCTTCAGAAAAACAACAAGAGATTTCTTTTTTCCATGTATAACACTTCCATCCGATTTTTTTGATTTTGTGACAATCTATAACAACGGAGTTATTTCCACGTATTACACTTCATTCTTTGTGGTTTTGTTAAAAACAATACAAATAGAGTTTTTTCCATGTAAAAGACTTCAATTTTTGCAGTTTTTAAGAAAAAATAAAACTTTTCATTTTTAAATGGATTATTACACTTCAATTCTATTTTTGTATTTTTGTGAAAATGAATAACGACGGTGTATTTTCCATGTATTACACTTCATTTTTTGTATTTTTACTAAAAACCATGAAAATTTTGTTTTAACCATGTATTTGTTTTAATTTTTTGGGGAATTCAGAAAATAGAAAGAAGTTTGCTTTTTTCGATGTATTTCACTTCAATTCGATTTTTTTTCTTCTTGTTTTTTGGAGATATATAACGATAGATTTATTTCCACGTATACGATTTTATTTTATGAGGTTTTGTGAATATAAATAAAATTTTTGTTTTTTTTATGTATTGGATTTAAATTTTTATGGTTTTCGGAAAACAACAAGAGATTTCTTTTTTCCATGTATAACACTTCCATCCGATTTTTTTAGTTTTGTGAAAATCTATAACAACGGAGTTATTTCCACGTATTAGACATCAGTCTTTGTGGTTTTGTGAAAAACAATACAAATTTAGTTTTTTCCATGTAAAAGACTTTAATTTTTTTTATTTTTTAAAAAAAAAATAGAACTTTTCTTTTTTAAATGTATTACAGTTCAATTTGATTTTTGTTATTTTTGTGAAAATGAATAACGACGGAGTACTTTCCATGTATTACACTTCATTTTTTGTGTGTTTACGAAAAACCATACAAATTATTTTTTTTCCATGTATCTGTTTTAATTTTTTGTGGAATTTAGAAAACAGAAAAAAGTTTGCTTTTTTCGATCTATTTCACTTCAATTCAATTTTTTTTCTTCTTGTTTTTATGGAGATATATAACGATGGAGTTATTTCCACGTATAAGCTTTCATTTTCTGAGGTTTTGTGAATATAAATAAAATTTTTGTTTTTTTTATGTATTAGATTTAAATTTTTATGGTTTGGAGAAAACAACGATATATCTCTATTTTCCATGTATAACACTTCCATCCGATTTTTTTGGATTTGTGAAAATATATAACAACGAAGTTATTTCCATGTATTTGACTTAATTCTTTGTGGTTTTGTGAAAAGCCATACAAATTTAGTTTTTTCCATGTAAAAGACTTCAATTTTTGCGGTTTAAAAAAAAAATAAAACTTTTCTTTTTTAAATGAATTGTTACACTTCAATTCGATTTTTGTGTTTTTGTGAAATGAATAACGACGGAGTATTTTCCATGTATTAGACTTCATTTTTTGTGTGTTTACGAAAAACCATGGAAATTATGTTTTTTCCATGTATCTGTTTTAATTTTTTATGGAATTCAGAAAACAGAAAAAAGTTTGCTTTTTTCTATATATTTCACTTCAATTCGATTTTTTGTCTTGTTGTTTTTATGGAGATATATAATGATGGAGTAATTTCCACGCGTAAGCTTTCATTTTATGAGGTTTTGTGAATATAAATACAATTTTTCTTTTTTTTTTATGTATTAGATTTAAATTTTTATGGTTTTCAGAAAACAACAAGAGATTTCTTTTTTCCATGTATAACAACGGAGTTATTTCCACGTATTAGACTTCATTCTTTTTGGTTTTGTGAAAAACAGTAAAAACATAGTTTTTTCCATGTAGCGGACTTTAATTTTTGAGGTTTTTAAAAAAAATAAAACTTTTCATTTTTAAATGGATTATTACACTTCAATTCGATTTTTGTATTTTTTTGAAAATGAATAACGATGGAGTATTTTCCATGTATTACACTTTATTTTTTGTATTTTTACTGAAAACCATGCAAATTATGTTTTTACCGTGTATTTGTTTTAATTTTTTGTCGAATTCAGAAAACAGAAAGAAGTTTGCTTTTTTCGATGTATTTCACTTCAATTCGATTTTTTTCTTCTTGTTTTTATGGAGATAAATAACGATGGAGATATTTGCACATATAAGGTTTCATTTTCTGAGGTTTTGTGAATATAAATACAATTTTTGATTTTTTTATGTATTAGATTTAAATTTTTATGGTTTTGAGAAAACAACAAGAGATTACTTTTTTCCATGTATAACACTTCCATCCGATTTTTTTGAAAATCTATAACAATGGAGTTATTTCCATGTATTAGACTTCATTCTTTGTGGTTTTGTGAAAAACCATACAAATTTAGTTTTTTCCATGTAAAAAACTTCAATTTTTGTGGTTTTTAAAAAAAATATATAACTATTTTTAAAAAAATGGATTGTTACACTTCAATTCGATTTTTGTGTTTTTGTAAAAATGAATAACGACGGAGTATTTTTCATGTTTTACACTTCATTTTTTGTGTGATTATGAAAAACCATGCAAATTATGTTTTTCCCACGTATCTGTTTTAATTTTTCGTGGAATTTAGAAAACTGAAAAAAGTTTGCTTTTTTCTATCTATTTCACTTCAATTCGATTTTTTTTCTTCCTGTTTTTATGGAGATAAATAATGATGGAGATATTTCCACGTATAAGGTTTCATTTTCTGAGATTTTGTGAATATAAATACAATTTTTGTTTTTTTTATGTATTAGATTTAAATTTTTATGGTTTTGAGAAAACAACAAGAGATTTCTTTTTTCCCTGTATAACACTTCCATCTGATTTTTTTTGGATTAGTGAAAATCTATAACAACGGAGTTATTTCCATGTATTAGACTTCATTCTTTGTGGTTTTGTGAAAAATCATACAAACTTAGTTTTTTCCTTGTAAAAGACTTCAATTTTTGCGGTTTTAAAAAAAAAAATAAAACTTATCTTTTTTAAATGGATTGTTACACTTCAATTCGATTTTTGTGTTTTTGTGAAAATGAATAACGACGGAGTATATTCCATGTATTACACTTCATTTTTTTTGTGTTTACGAAAAACCATGCAAATTATGTTTTTTCCATGTATCTGTTTTATTTTTTTGTGGAATTCAGAAAACAGAAAAAAAATTTCTTTTTTCTATATATTTCACTTCAATTCGATTTTTTGTCTTTTTTTTTATGGAGATATATAATGATGGAGTGATTTCCACGCGTAAGATTTCATTTTATGAGGTTTTATGAATATAAATACAATTTTTCTTTTTTTTATATATTAGATTTAAATTTTTATGATTTTCAGAAAACAACAAGAGATTTCTTTTTTCCATGTATAACACTTCCATCCGATTTTTTTGATTTTGTGAAAATCTATAACAATGGAGTTATTTCCACGTATTAGACTTCATTCTTTGTGGTTTTGTGAAAAACAATACAAATTTAGTTTTTTCCATGTAAAAGACTTCAATTTTTACCGTTTTTAAGAAAAATAAAACTTTTTGTTTTTAAATGGATTATTACACTTCAATTCGATTTTTGTGTTTTTGTGAAAATGAATAATGACGGAGTAGTTTCCATGTATTACACTTTATTTTTTGTATTTTTACTATTCGATGTATTTCACTTCAATTCAATTTTTTTTCTTCTTGTTTTTACGGAGATATATAACGATAGAGTTATTTCCACGTATAAGCTTTCATTTTATGAGGTTTTGTGAATATAAATACAATTTTTGTTTTTTTTATGTATTAGATTTAAATTTTTATGGTTTTTGGAAAACAACAAGAGATTTTTTTTTTCCATGTATAATACTATCATCCGATTTTTTTTGATTTTGTAAAAATCTATAACAACGGTGTTATTTCCACATTTGAGGATGAGGACACAAAACATGATGGAAGAATAGACAAAGAAGAATGGAGCAGCCTTGTATTGAGACATCCATCTTTGCTAAAAAATGTCCCTTATGTACCTTAGGTATTATTATTTTATTTATTTATTTATTTCTTATTTATTTATTCATTCAAATTTTAACTTATTTTCTGCAAAATTAGCATAAAATCCTTCTGTTTTCTTTATTTCGAAATGATCACCATTTTTACTTGAAATATAAAGTAAGTGTGTGTGTGTGTGTGTGTAAGTATCAAATTTAATCAGTATATTAATGGTGTTTAAGAGCAAACTAATGGAGGAAGTTAAGTAGGAACTTCTCCTTAGACCAGTTCAATGGTTCTTTTAAGAAAGTATAAAATGATGTTCCGATAAATTGCAGTTCTTTTAAATTTCAGGGATATAACTATAGTATTTACATCTTTAACTCTCAAGTTAAAGATGAGTAATTTTTTTCAGTTCTTTGAAGTTAATATATTAGAAAGTCGAGAAAGAAACTTGGTAACTTCTTTCAAGATGGTTTATTGTTGTTGTAGAACTAGTTTGAAATATTGTAACATATTATTCCTTGCTTTAGTCAATGTATATATTTCTGATAAAATAAAAGAAACACTAAAATGATAGGATTATCGGCACCTGCCACCAAGTATGTACCAGTAATATTAAACCCAACCTATACATTACCTTTTTTTCATTTATGTTGAGTAATTTAGTTAATGATGCTAATAAAACTCTAATCTTTATAATTTTCAGAGACACAACTACAACTTATCCAAGCTTTGTCTTTCACTCTCAAGTTAAAGATGACTAATATTTCTACTCTCTTAGATTGAAATATTTTTGGGAAAAACCAAAGGAATCTCAAATTCATTCCTGAAGCAAAATCTTAAATTGTAATTTGTATAAGCAGCTTGAAAAATTGCTGTAAACATTTGTTTATTGTTGAATTTTATAGCTTATGATTTATTTATTTATTTCCATGTTAATAATTGTTGACCATAATTTTACATTAGATTTGATACTATCCAGCATGTGCTTGTATACTATTTTGGGTATTTAGGTCATGCATTTTTTGATTTCATAATTGGACAAAGACATACATAGAGCTCAGTGAAACCGTGCATTTTGAGTTCATAATTACACCTAATCATATATATACATACATTGAGTGAAATCATTTTGTGAAGTTTTATTAACCCGTACCTTCCGTGAATGCTAAAAAACTGTTCGGCGCTAGCCGTACAGCTACCCGCTGCCTAGTGCCTAAAGAAATTAATTAGGATTAATTAGAAGCACGACGGATTTTTATTTTCTAAACTTTTTATATATTATATATTAAAATCTATATACTATATTATCTATGTTACAAGAATACTTCAAAAATCCAGACGTACAGTATCGGATATCGATACCCGTATCAGATATCAATACTCGTATCGTACCGTCAGATACGGAATCAGTTACTCTATGTGGCGTAACCGGATAGTTTATTCCAAAAAATAATAATTGATACTGTACGGATACTTCTTCTATCGTATCCACATCACATAAGAAGATATATACTTAAATAAATAAAATAGTGCATATAAAGTCAATATAACACAATTAACATATCTAATTATATAACTAAAGATAGTGAATAATTACTTTGCAATATATTTCTGTAATTATAAATTTTAGTATCTTCTATGTCAAAGTCTGATATTTAAATATATAAAAAATAATTAAAAGGCCAAATTTCATATGTACCCCCGCAAAACCTCATAATTTCTCATGTACCCTACAAAAAATGAAATATCACCAATACCCCTTCCAAATTACTCAATTATCATAGATACCCCTACAAAACCACACATATATCATGAATAATACCTCCCCCCCCCCCCCACACACACAAAAAAAAATCTTAAAATATCACTAATACCCTTATCGTTAATATTTCGTCAAAATCTGTCGTTAAATAATATCTATATGATTGCATTATTAATAATTATTTCATTAAAAATATAAAATTATTATTAATAGTAACTTTTTAAATTTTGTATTAAGATATTTTAGAGAATTGTAATTTTTTTTTTCTCAAACATGTTTATCTTATACCTACCATATCTAAACTAAAAAGAACATAAAATAATTCAATATAAATCCTTACCATACTTACATAGAGAAAAATAGGAAAAATAAAATAATAATATTAATCTTAACACTAAATATATCATAAGTGTATCCACGATATTTAACGATTTTGTAGGGGTATTGGTTATATTTTACTTTTTATAGGGGAATATGTTAAATTATGATGTTTTGTAGGGGTTCACGATGAAATTTTGCCTAATTAAAATATAATAATAAAATATTAAATAACATAGAGTTCTATTGTATGCAGAGTTTTTTCTACAATTATCGTATCGCCGTATCCATATCGTATTAGATATGATAACCATACTCGTATCCGTGTAACATAGATTGTAATATTTGTACTATATTTTTTTTTGCATAAAATAATAGCAAAGTGATTTTGAAAATAGCATTAACACAACCAAACATATATCCTAAAAAAGAAATGATATTCAAAAAACACATAAAATTCAAATAACATCGAAATCAATCCTAAAGTAAAATCGGCTGTTTGGTATCAGCAATTTGTGTGAGGTGGCCTCTGGCTGCTACACGGGAAAAGGGAAAGGAAAGAAGAAAGGGGGATTAAGCGGAATAGAAAAATAAATTAATAAGTTTGGCTGAGGTTTAAAAAAAAAGAAATGGCAAATCACAACGAGGTACTGTAGCGATGGGTTGAAATTATATGTTGTTTTATTGCGTTTCTATATACTCTATATACTGTTTTCATTTTTTAAAGATATATATTGCTTATGAATGAATTTTTATATATTGTTTGTTTTCAGCTTTTATATATCGTCGCTATAGGATCGCTATAGCACCCATTGCACAATATCAGCTCCCTTAAAAAAATTAAGTGGGTCTAGACGGGATGAATCGACCCTAGTCGAACCTAGCGACTTATAGACATAAAAATACCTAACACGAATGCCTAGCCTAGACGTGAGCGAGGCTACCCACTGCCTAGTTCATTGGGAGTCACCTAGACTTTTTTAGAATAATGGTATCGGGCTACCGGGCCTAGTTATTCTATACTACGAAATGGGCCTAGTTATTCTATACTACGAAATGGTTAAAGCGTATGGCTGTTAACCACAAGGTCAGAGGTTCAAGTCGTCTTTCTAGCGTTTAGAGCAAACCAGTAAACTAAAACTAGAATAACTCAATTAATTCACTCCAAAATGGATAAAGGGAGAGTCACTTTGTTACTCACAGTCATGGCTAATTATAATCAAATAAGTTGCGAGCTCCAACCATCTATCTCCTAGCCAAGTTGGGCTTTTCTCAGCCAAAATTTTGAGGGGTCCGAAATACATTTCCTGGAAATATCACCAAAATTATCCATATTTTTAGCTCATTCTCCTTTTTTAAGAAACTGAAAAACTTTGGGGCCAAAATAGAAACCCAAGGCTGTAATGTGTATTTTTATACACATTTTTCTGGTTTTTATCATCTCAAATTTAATCAAATTGCACATTAAAAATCTGAAAAAGACTCATGAATCATAAAAAATAATTTGAAACCTCCTATTACATTTTTGTGTTATTTTACAGGCGAAAAGGCCATAAAAGGATAAATTGGACCAAAACGCAAATAATGGGCCAAAGATAGCCAACTAAAAACCTCAAACACTCAACAAAAAAAATTCCCCAGACTTTTATGACAATTCAAAAACCTTCTACAACCAAGTCAAACCGAGCGAAACGCTAAAAATTGCCAAAACTCAACTCTTCTGAAATGGGTCAAACGGTATATCAAAACGAAGAGCTCGACGAGACGAATCCAACGGTACAAAGCTCGTGATCAGAAGCCTTCTAGAACTCTCAGAATCACCAATTGAAAATCAGGTCAAACCTGGTCAAAGTCAACGAATTGACCAGGTCAAACCCGTCTTCTTCAAACCTCATAATTCATAATTATGCTCGAAATCGAACAAACAAGCCAGCCATGGATTCAGCATGAAGAGAGGAACATGCCGGTACCATTCTCCGGTCTTGAAAGTTCCGGCGATCGCCGGATTCGGCCAAAACAGGTGTTAAAAACGAGCTGAAATCATGGTTGACTTACCTTGCCGTCTACAGTCATCCATTCGAGCTAAAACCTATCTCATTCTCTTCTCCTTCGTCTAACCTTTCTAACCGTATGCAGAACTCATCAAATAGTGCAATATCGAGTGAGAAATCCGTGTTTGAATAAACTGTTCAATGAAATCCTCAATGAAAGTTTTAAACCTGATGAACCAACGGTCAAAATTTCGGCAGTGAATTGAACTCGATCGATCTTCTCGCATTTTTCTCACAATGTGACGATGTTTGACAAGTCGAACAGTTTCAGTATGGTCTCTCAATGGATTCCGAAGCCTCAATTCGATGGAAAAACAACTTGAGATCATATTTTTGAGTTGCAAAGACTGGTTATTTTTCGGGTTTTGAGCAAATTGCTGTTAAAGGCGAAATTCGTCAAAACAAAGAAGAATTAGGTGAAGGAACACAACAGGAAGATTCGTGTTGAAGTAAAGAGTATTGCTTGTAAATGAATCCCGTTTACCCGAGACTGAAACACGAGATTGAGTCGAAATTTCACTTCTGGTTGAAAGTGGAGGCTGCGAATGAAGTTAAGAGCAAAACTCGAGTTTCACTGCACCATTTCGACCCATTCAAATTGCTACAGGTTCTTGATGAGTTAAGAGAGTAATCTAGATTGACAATTTGAGCTGATGCGAAGCGTAGTAGTGAGTTCGAGTTACTGAGTGAAGAAGAAGGCTTAACGGGTCTGAATTTCGATAAATTTGGATCCAAAATCCATCGCCACTTCACAAAAGGATTTGTCAGAGCTTTGTTTTATAACGGATCGCAAACTCGAGAGTTTCACAAGATCAAGACATTCGTTTGAATGATACAGCGCCATAATAGATACACAGGCGACCCGTTTTACGTGAATTGTGACCCGTTTCGCCACAGTGAATCAAAAGAGTAAAAATTCAAAACCTCTGCGCCAATCTCAGTGACTCATTTCGTAAATTCTGACCCGTTTAGCCACAGCAGATCACGCTGAACAATTCATAACTTAGCGCCAAACTGAAGAACCACGCGTGACTCGTTTCTGTAATGTGTATTTTTATACACATTTTTAGGGTTTATATCATCTCAAATTCAATCATAATTCACATTAAAGGTATGAAAAATGCTCACAATTCATAAAACATAATTTGAAACCTCTTAATACGTTTTTGTGTGATTTTACAGGCGAAAAGGCCATAAGATGAAGAATTGGACCAAAACGCGAATAATGGGCCAAAGATGGCAAATTAAAAACCTCAAACACCCCACAAAGAAATTCCTCTAACTTCTACAACAAGTCAAAAACCTTTTTACAACCAAATCAAACCAAGCCAAATGCCAAAAACGCTGAATTGACCAAAAGTCAACTTTTCGAAATGGGTCAAACGGTATATCAAAACGAAGAGCTCGACGAGACGAATCCAATGGTACAACCCTCGTGATCAGAAACCTTCTACAACTCTCAGAATCACTAATTGAAAATCAAATCAAACTGGTCAAAGTCAACGGTTGACTAGGTCAAACCCGTCTTCTTCAACATCCAAATTCACGAAATTTTGCTCGAAATCGAACAAACAGGCCAGCCATGGATTCAACATGACGAGAGGAACATGCCGGTGCCATTCTCCGGTCTTGAAAATTCCGGCGATCGCCGGAATTCGGCCAAAATAGGTGCCAAAAACGGACCGAAACCATGGTTGATCTGCCGTGCCATCCACCATCATCCATTCGAGCCAAAACCGATCTCATTCTCTTCTCCATCGTCTACCCTTTCTAACCGTATGAAGAACTCGTTGAATGATGCAAAATCGAGCGAGAAATCTGTGTTTGAGTAATCTGTTCGACGAAATCCTCAATGAACTTTTCAAACTAGATGATCCAACGGTCGAAATTTCGGCAGTGTGATGAATTCGATCGGTCTTCTCGCATTTTTCTCACACGGTGATGATGTTTGACGAGTCGAATAGCTTTAAGTGGGGTCTCTTAATGGATTCCGAAGCCTCAATTCGATAGAAAAACAACTTGAAATCTCGTTTTGATTCACGATTTTGTGTTTGATGGGTTATTTTCGCCGAGTTCGGTTAATGGCGGAAATTCATGAATTAAGGGAAGAATTGACGCATAAAACGCAACGCGAGCATCGTGAGGAAGTGAGGAAGGAAGCCCGAGTCACCGTTTTGGATTTCGTTGTGTGAAATGCGAGAAAAGAGCGATTTGCACACTCGGTCAGCAATGGCGGAATAGCAACCGATGAGACTCAAAACGGCCAAAAACTCGAGATTTACTCAACCGTTTTCAACCATTCAAAGCCCTGTGGATTCGTGAGAAGATGGAGAAGAGATCTCGAGTTGATAAATCAAAGCAAAATGTACGGAATCACGAGCTCTAATCAATGGTTGTGAGAAACGGGTAAATGGGGTCCGAAATCCAAGAGAAAAATCGATCCAAAATCCAAATTCACAACTTACACGACCCGTCGAGAATTGTTTTAGGACAAGCACACGGCCGCAAGCCACAGAAGATCCAGAAGAGAAATTCAGCGCCAATTCTGAAGAAGAAGATGACTCGTTTCATCAGTCATGACTCGTTTCACGCGATTCAAACCGGTTCGCCACACCAGATCAACGTAACGAGTTATAACGAGATCGCTCACACAAAAGTGACTCGTTTCAAGCGAGCGCAGCTCGTTTCGTCGCATGAAATCCGGAAATTTAATTCAAAACTCAGCGCCAATGGTGAATAGGAAGACGACTCGTTTCGCATGTTTCGACCCGTCTCGCCACAGAAAATCAAAAAGACAGTTTAAAAACGCAGAGTTTGATCACGGAAATAGCGACTCATTTCACGCGATAACGACCCGTTTCACCACAACTTATTATGAAGGGGCCCACTGTCAGTCTCAGTAATGCGATTCAAATCGCATCTGAACTGAATCCGCGCGAAATCACAGAACAGAGCGGAAATTCGATGATTCAAAACCGGATCAAATCTCAACCGAATTCAACGAAATTTCGTCCAGATCTTCAGTACACCCCACTTGATCTGCCTGAGCCAATGGAATCGCTCGGTTTGTCCCCCACTCTCCAGACCAACCTCTCTATAAATTCGACCGATCAACCCATTCATCAAGAATCATTCTTCCATTCTCCAAATTCTTTCAACACATTACTCTCCAATCATCTTCTTTAAGCTTCAGTAACTCCATTACTGAATCTCAGAGCTTTTCGAGCTTCAATTTTCGAGTTTGAGTGAAATTCACCAATTCGGGCCGATTTTGGTGAAAAAGGCAATTGATCGGTTCGGCTGGAATCAAGCATCAATTGGAGGTTCAAATCGGCTCAAGGAAGTTTCGGTTGATCTTCCACGTCTCGGTTCGATCCAATTTTCATTTAATCTCTTGTATTCAATTTTAGATCACAAGATCCAATTTGTAAAAGAACATGATGAACACATGCCTAATTTCGGTTGATCTTATCATGTGTGAGTAGAATCTTGTAGGGATAGGCCTTTTGTGATAGAATTGTTTGAAATCTTGCTTTAATTTGAATTAAATTGACTGATTTGGTACTGTTCATAATGTGCTGTTAAATCTGGATTTTTCTTGATTTAATCGATTTGGTTGAATTAATTAGGTCATTTAGAACTGAATTTTTCATGCATGTTAGTCCATTTTATCATCTTGAATCTTGGTTAAGGTTTTTGCTTGATTTAGTGAAGTTTTTAGTTCAAAAATTGAGATCAAACACTAGTTGGTTGATTGGTGTTTGATCTGAAATTTTGATCTATTTGCTGAGTTTTTTCTGGTTGGAAATAATTCAAACTTGTGCCAAATCTGATAAACTGAATATTTAGTGATTAATGATACAATTCTTGATCAAATTGCCTTAAAAATCCCTACTTTTATCCTATTAATTCAAAAATACATTTTTCTGCATTTTATTTCTGTCAGTTCCAGTAAAAAATTGTTTGACTTCAGATCTGATCAAAGAAAATTATAAAAAAAATATTTTGTGTTTCTTTAGATATTTTAGAACAACTTTCATATAATATGTGCCCAATGGTTTTATGTTAAATTTGTAAGAAAAAAATCTGTGCAAAGTTTTGACTTTTTAATTTCATGTTCTTGATTTTTGATTCTGTTTGTTTTTCTACGATTTTTAGAAATTAGTAAAAAAATCCTATAAATATAAAATTTAGGTCTTGGTAAATCATATTGAAGTGTAGTTTCTAAATCTGAATTTTAATTGAATTGTTGTTTGGATAAAATTTGAATTCCACCCCTTTTTGGCAACATATACCATTCTCTGTCTAATTCCATCATATGTTCTGAGTTTTGACCATAACTGTTGAAAGATCAATCTTTTGATCTGAGATTTTTACCACATAATCTGAACTTGTTTTCTAATTTCTGTTAATTTTTGGTGATTTTTGAAGCAATTCCTTCGATTTTCTGTGATTTTTTTGAATAACTCTTTGATTTTTGAAAAGTGTGGACTAAAACGAAAATTACATAAAAAATATGAACAAAAGTGATAATTGATTCACCTTGCATTGTGAAGATCTCATTCTCTGTTTTCCATTGACATATCATTTGCAACTTTTGGATATTTGGAACTATTATTAAAGAATTTTCAAAGGATTTGTGTACGAATTTACTTCAATTCCATCTAATATATCAATAACCTTCTAAAAATAGTCTGCAACATCTGAACAAAAACAAGACCTACTTTTGAAAAGAATTGTAATATCTCAAGGCCATTCTCCTTGTGTTCGACCCCTAAACTCATTACCACTCATACTCGTAATTGATTAATAGGGAAATATAAATTGTTTTGTTAAATTGTGTGAAAATTCAACGACGGTTTTACCACGATTTACAAATGGCGCCGTTGCCGGGGAGACGGCTTTAATTGAGTTTATTACTAACCTCTAATCAATTGTCTAGTGTTTTTGTTTCATTTGAATTTTGAAGGTGCATGAGAAAGACAAGATCGCAAGGCGAAGTGCACACACCTATAAAGAAGGACATTAACAAACATCTAAGAAAGGTCAAGAAAGATAAGGCACAAAACAAGCAAGAAGAAACTTACTCAAGGCAAAAAGGACGTAACGAGGCTTCTCCTTCCATCCAAGGGCCTCAAGAAGAAGAAGAACAAAATTGGGAGCAACAACAAGTGGAAGAGCCACAAGAAAGAGCTCCAATCTCTCCAATCGTTCACTCATTATCATCCAAGCTAAACTCTCAAACTCTTTTTAGTTCTAATTCTCATTCAATACCATCATCATCTCAAATTCATAAAATGGCTCAAGAAAGAACATTAGGGGAACTTTTAGACCATCAAATTCCTCGAAATCCTGGAAATATTGTTATACCAACTGTGCCCAATTTTAAACTAAGTCCATCTATTTTAAATGTATTACCCATATTTGAAGGACATAAAAATGAGAACCCATATGCACACTTAGATAACCTAGATCGTAAATGCACAGCATTGTTTGGTAAATCTGATAACTTAGATAATATCAAATTGATCCTCTTCTCCCACACACTTGGAGAAGCACCAAGGGATTGGCTAACCCACTTGCAAGGAGGTCCTTTTACAACATTTCAGGAGGTAGGTACGCGTTTCCTCAAACGATACTACCCAAGCACATTGACGGCCAAAATCCGCAAGGAAATCACGGGGATCCAACAAGGAGGAGGGGAGACACTTCAAGAATATTACGAGCGATTTGTGCGATTATGCGCATCATGCCCCAACCATAACCTCGACGAGACCTCACTTATCGACCAATTTCTACAAGGGATGAACGATCTCGATGCGCGATTACTCCAATGCTCGGCTGGAGGATCGTTCAATAACATGACCCCATCGGAAGTGCGAGCTCTTATCGAAACCATGGCCGAAGGAAACCAAGGACGCGGGGGAAGAATGGGTCAAGTGAACATGACAAGTGCGGTTGACCTCAAGGCAATGGAATCAAGAATCACACAAAACTTCGAGACAAGATTTAGTCAAATGCTCAAGGCTGTGGGCGCGAAGATCGAACCAAAGAAGTGCGAGTTTTGTGGGGATACAAATCATGCGACCGATGAATGCGATAGGCTACAAGAAGATGTCAATGCCATCGGAAGCTATTCAAACCAACGCCAACCTTTCTCGCAAACCTACAATGAGTCATGGAAGAAACACCCAAATTTCCGTTGGAAGAATGATGATGCGCCACCTCAATTCTCACAATCCAATTACCAAAAACCAAATGTGTATGTTCATCCAAATGCACAAGCACCACAACAACCTCCTCAACCCTCCACATCGAATTCCCAAACCTCTTCTCTTGACGAAAAGCTTGATAAAATGATGGCATTAATGGCGGGGAATTTCACAAACATCACAATGGAGTTGGGAACCGTCAAGAATGATGTAAGCTCGCTTACCCAAAACCAACCTACGCAAGGGCGACAAATGCAAAACTTGGAAATGCAAATCAAGCAAATCGCGGGGGAAGTCAATTTATTGAAGGGACAAGGGGGTAATCGGTTGCCTTCTCAAGGTTCGGGACCACTGGAGTATAAACCCATCAACGCGATACGCCTAAGAAGTGGGAGAGAGATTGGCTCACACGACGAAGAAGAAGAGTTAATGGTTACAAGAAAGCAAGATGGGGAAACGAGTTCAAGCGCGCATAAACAAGACGAGGCACAAGAAGAAATCAGGAAAGAGGAAGAGCCAATTCAAGAGAAAGAACAAGGAAAGAACGAAGAAAGGGAAATCGCGCAAGAAAAGGAAAAGAGGCGCGCACCATTCCCAACTCGACTAGCGGTTAAATCTCGGAAGGATGAGCTCGATAAAGATATTTTGGAGGTATTCAAGAAGGTGGAGGTAAACATTCCGATTATCGATGCTATCCGAATGCACCCCCCATATGCCAAGTTCTTCAAGAATCTATGCACAAATAAGAGGAAATTAAAGGGGAACGAGACGATAAACCTACCCTCTGTGATGAGCATCAACACGCGAGTAGCACAAAAAGAGAAAGACCCTGGAGTTTTCGCCATTCCGTGCACCATTGGTCTTCAACAACTCGCAAGATGCATGCTCGACTTAGGAGCCTCCATAAACGTAATGCCTAGGTCTGTTTACGAGACCTTGGGTTTGGGCGACCTAAAGGAGACAAGGGTGATGGTGCAACTCGCCGACCGTTCAACGGCCGCCGTCCTCGGTGTCGCGGAAGATGTACTCGTCAAGGTGAATGGCTTGGTTTTCCCAGCTGACTTCTACATTCTTGAAATGGGCGACAACGCCGATTCGTCCGCCATCCTCTTAGGAAGACCCTTTTTGAGGACCGCGCGAACATGCATAGACTGCCACTCAGGAACGTTGTCCATGGAATTCGACAACGAGAAAATCACCTTCAACATATTTGACACCATAAAATACCCTAACGACTACAATGTATCGAGCATAACCATTATTGACGAGATCGATGGGATGGTTGAAGAACACTTGGAAGAAGAGTACTCGAAGGAATACGATGCGATTTTTGAGGATGTTTGGGGAGAGATCGACCAAGCAAATGAGAAGCAAGAAATAGAGCAAGAACATAATGAAGAAATAAAATTCATTTCGGGTTCCCCTCACAACGAACTCCAAATATCGCAAGAACGCGTTAAGCCATCAATCGAGGAAG
Organism: Juncus inflexus; assembly: GCA_024447665.1. NCBI lineage: Eukaryota > Viridiplantae > Streptophyta > Magnoliopsida > Poales > Juncaceae > Juncus > Juncus inflexus. The sequence goes on along the minus strand of JAJHPC010000011.1, from coordinate 8,508,628 downwards.
CTCCTATTCTCGAACTCAAACCTCTTCCCGATCACCTCAAATACGCATACCTCGGGCCAAACAACACATTACCCGTCATCATCGCATCGAACCTAACTCTTGACCAGGAAACCCGATTGGTGGAAACTCTTGGAAAACACAAGAAGGCAATCGGATGGACATTGGCCGATATGCCAGGTATAAGCCCCTCGACATGTATGCACAAAATTGTTTTGGAGGAGGGATCAAAACCGTCAAGAGAAGCACAAAGAAGGTTAAATCCAGTCATGATGGAGGTGGTGAAAAAGGAGCTTCTCAAGCTTCTTGATGCGGGGATCATTTACGCGGTGGCCGATTCGGAATGGGTATCTCCAATCCATGTAGTTCCCAAGAAGACGGGAATCACGATTGTGGAAAATGCCGAAGGAGAGAAGGTGCCAACGCGAGTGCAAAACGGATGGCGAGTTTGTATCGACTATCGGAAACTTAACGCGGCAACAAAGAAGGACCACTTCCCTCTTCCCTTCATCGATCAAATGCTCGAAAGATTAGCAGGGCGACCTTACTATTGCTTCTTGGATGGCTATTCGGGATATTTTCAAATCGCCATCGACCCCGACGACCAAAAGAAGACAACATTCACGTGTCCCTTTGGTACATTCGCCTATCGAAGGATGCCGTTCGGGTTGTGCAACGCACCTGGTACATTTCAAAGGTGTATGATCTCTATTTTTTCTGAATATATTTCTAAATTCATTGAGGTGTTTATGGATGACTTTTCCATTTATGGCAACTCTTTTGACGAGTGTCTCCATAATTTGGGCCTAATAATGGAAAAGTGTGTGGAAGCTAATCTTGTCTTGAATTTTGAGAAGTGCCACTTTATGGTGAGCCAAGGAATTGTTTTAGGGCATTTAATATCAGAAAAAGGCCTGGAGGTCGACAAGGCAAAGATTGACGTAATAAAGACGCTTCCATATCCTCGCAATGTGAAAGACGTACGCTCCTTTCTCGGCCATGCGGGTTTCTATAGGCGATTCATTCGAGATTTCTCCAAGATCGCGCAACCCATGTGTCGCCTTCTCCAAAAAGAAGTAAAATTCGAGTTCAATGACGCGTGCAAGGAGGCATTCAACATCTTAAAAGGAAAATTGTGCGAGGCTCCAATCATCAAGCCTCCCGATTGGAATCTTCCCTTTGAAATCATGTGTGACGCTAGCGACCTGTGTGTTGGTGCCGTTTTGGGCCAACGCGTTGGTAAGGATCCTCATGTAATTTACTATGCCTCTAGGACCCTAGACGAAGCCCAAAGAAATTACACCACAACCGAAAAGAATTATTAGCAATTGTTTTTGCATTGGAAAAGTTCCGATCATACTTGGTCGGGACAAAAGGTTGTTGTATTTTCGGATCATGCTGCGCTCAAGCAATTAATGAAAAAGAAGGAATGCAAGCCGCGCCTCCTCCGATGGATCCTTCTCCTTCAAGAGTTTAACGTGGAGATTCGGGATAAAAAAGGAGCCGAAAACTTGGTGGCCGATCATCTTAGCCGACTCCCAACAAACGAAGGCGATATCATTCCGATCAACGAACTCTTTCCCGACGAGCAACTCTATACTATCCATGGCATGGCACCTTGGTACGCCGACATCGTCAACTACCTCGAAACTCGCGAATTGCCAAACACTCTCTCTCGAGCTCAAAAGGACAAAATAAAAAATGACTCACGATATTACCTCTGGGAAGACCCCTACCTCTACAAGATTTGTTCCGATCAAATGGTGCGAAAATGCGTGCCCGACCACGAGATAAATTCGGTACTCTCTTTTTGTCACACTTTAGAATGTGGGGGACACTTTGGAGGGCAACGCACAAGTCATAAGGTACTCCAAAGTGGATTATATTGGCCAACTCTTTATAAAGATGCTCATTCCTTTGTAAAGAGTTGTGAAAATTGCCAAAAAACGGGCAATCTAACCCGCAAAAATGAAATGCCTCTTAAAACTTTATTGTTTTTTGAGCTTTTCGATGTTTGGGGGATAGACTTCATGGGGCCCTTTCCTCAATCAAATGGGTATTTATATATTCTTGTGTGTGTTGATTATGTTTCAAAATGGGTTGAGGCCATACCAACAAGGGATGCCAACTCCAAAATGGTGATTGAATTCCTTAAAAAGAATATCTTTCAGCGTTTTGGGGTGCCTAAAGCTATCATCAGCGATAGGGGTTCGCATTTCAATAATAAGTATCTCGAATCCCTTTTGAAAAATTATCATGTACAACACCGCATGTCAACCGCTTATCATCCCCAAACTAATGGGCAAGCCGAAATATCCAATCGGGAAATAAAATCAATCCTTGAGAAAGTGGTTAATCCCTCTCGCAAGGATTGGAGTCAGAGGCTTGGGGATGCTTTATGGGCCTACCGCACCGCATACAAAACACCGATAGGGATGACTCCTTTTAAACTCGTTTATGGAAAGAGTTGTCACCTACCGGTGGAAATTGAGCACAAAGCATTTTGGGCAATCAAAAAGGTAAATCAAGATTACCCAAAAGATGCGGGGTTGCGGAAATTGCAAATTCAAGAATTAGAAGAGCTTCGCATTGAGGCTTATGATAATTCTCGAATTTACAAAGAAAAACTAACCATCGCTCACGACAAACTTATTCGCAAAAAGGAATTTAAAATTGGCGATAAGGTCTTGTTATTCAATTCTCGGTTGAGATTACATCCCGGGAAGTTGAAGAGCCGATGGACAGGTCCTTACATAATTACCCATATCCTGCCATTTGGAGTATTTGAAATTTCTAGGGGCGAAGACATCAAATTCAAGGTTAATGGTCATCGCTTGAAGGCTTTTTACGAGAATCACGATACAAGATGGTTCGATGAGCATAATTTAGAAGCGGTGTCACAAAGCGAGGAAAGGAAAGAATGAAAATCATAATGCGTCGAGCTCAAGACGTTAAACAAGGGCGCTTGGCGAGAGGCAACTCGTCGTGTCAGGTCGTATTTTTCCTTTCTTTATTTTATTTTTCTTCTTTTTACAAAACTCTCTTTCACACTTAAATATTTGCTACGCAAAAGTTTAAGTGTGGTGGGGGAGGTTTTGCATAAAACCCCAACAATTTTTCCAAATTCCACAAATTTTCTCATTTTTGAACTTTTTGTTTGAGGACAAACAAAGGTTTAAGTGTGGTGGGGTGGTTTTGTGCAAAACCAAGTTTTGTTTTCTTGCAAAAATGTGAAAATTCATAAAACTTGATAAAATCGAAAAATTTCAAAAACAAGATCAAACTCATAAATACCATAAAAATTTAAAAATTTTTACTTTCCTTCTTTCATTTTGTTTGGTTTTTTTGGAAGTAAAAATTTTGTATTAAGCAAGAAATTTAAAATGAAAAGTAAAAGGTTTTGAAAATGAAAATATTTTAAAACTAAGCCCTCTCAAGCAATTTTTGAAAAACTACTTAGGGTTTTGGAAAATGATGAAAAGATTTGAAAAATTTCAAAAGGATTTGACCTTTGTCATGAATGCCATATTTTCCAACTCACTCCATTTATAATATCCATTTAATTAAGCATTTTGAAAATTCATAAATATTTCACTTACCCCTTTAACGAAATTATAAATCATTTTCTTTTAAAGTAATGTTGTGATTAAAACTTTTGAGAAATCAAACCTTACTTTTAATACCACTAGTTTCGCAAAAATTTTCTAACTCAACCTATCTTTCATGGCATAGCTAATGACTCGTATGTCCATCTCTAATTTTCGCACTAAAAGCAAGTGACCGAAATCGTAACCTGTTATCCCTTCACAAAAAGAATTTAAAAAATGTGAAAAATTATTTTTAAACCCTTGAAAAGAAAAAAAATTTTTTTACATATCCGCAATAGAAAATGAAGGATTTTTTTGTACGTGCAAAGCACAACTTGGTCTTTTGATAACATGAGTGGATAGCATACCAACCTTTACGTGTTTATAAAAGAGAAAGTTGAGTTAGTTGGAACTTTTGGGGTAATTTGTATAAATTCACCATTTTAAATTTAGGGGGAGAAAGTATCAAAAACAAAATTAGGGCATTGCTTTTTGGGAAAAGGTTCGTATTTGAAGGATTGGGGAATTTTAAATAAATTTGAATTTGAAATTATTAATGGATAGTCATCGACCCTCGTGTATTATTATAATAATCAAATATTATATATAACATTCATGGCAATAACTAAATCTCTTTTCAAAGTGCTTTAAACTGATTCTAAAAACCCTAAAACTTGATTTTAATTTACGCTTGAGGGCAAGCTTGGTTTAAGTGTGGTGGAATTTGTAATGTGTATTTTTATACACATTTTTAGGGTTTTTATCATCTCAAATTCAATCATAATTCACATTAAAGGTATGAAAAATGCTCACAATTCATAAAACATAATTTGAAACCTCTTAATACGTTTTTGTGTGATTTTACAGGCAAAAAGGCCATAAGATGAAGAATTGGACCAAAACGCGAATAATGGGCCAAAGATGGCAAATTAAAAACCTCAAACACCCCACAAAGAAATTCCTCTAACTTCTACAACAAGTCAAAAACCTTTTTACAACCAAATCAAACCAAGCCAAATGCCAAAAACGCTGAATTGACCAAAAGTCAACTTTTTCGAAATGGGTCAAACGGTATATCAAAACGAAGAGCTCGACGAGACGAATCCAATGGTACAACCCTCGTGATCAGAAACCTTCTACAACTCTCAGAATCACTAATTGAAAATCAAATCAAACTGGTCAAAGTCAACGGTTGACTAGGTCAAACCCGTCTTCTTCAACATCCAAATTCCGAAATTTTGCTCGAAACTGAACAAACCGGCCAGCCATGGATTCAGCATGACGAGAGGAACATGCCGGTGCCATTCTCCGGTCTTGAAAATTCCGGCGATCGCCGGAATTCGGCCAAAATAGGTGCCAAAAACGGACCGAAACCATGGTTGATCTGCCGTGCCATCCACCATCATCCATTCGAGCCAAAACCGATCTCATTCTCTTCTCCATCGTCTACCCTTTCTAACCGTATGAAGAACTCGTTGAATGATGCAAAATCGAGCGAGAAATCTGTGTTTGAGTAATCTGTTCGACGAAATCCTCAATGAACTTTTCAAACTGGATGATCCAACGGTCGAAATTTCGGCAGTGTGATGAATTCGATCGGTCTTCTCGCATTTTTCTCACACAGTGATGATGTTTGACGAGTCGAATAGCTTAAGTGGGGTCTCTTAATGGATTCCGAAGCCTCAATTCGATAGAAAAACAACTTGAAATCTCGTTTTGATTCACGATTTTGTGTTATGATGGGTTATTTTCGCTGAGTTCGGTTAATGGCGAAAATTCATGAATTAAGGGAAGAATTGACACATAAAATGCAACGCAGAGCATCGTGATGAAGTAAGGAAGAAATCCTGAGTCACCGTTTTGGATTTCGTTGTGTGAAATGCGAGAAAAAGAGCGATTTGCACACTCTGGTCAGCAATGGCGGAATAGCAACCGATGAGACTCAAAACGGCAAAAACTCGAGATTTACTCAACGGTTTTCAACCATTCAAAGCCCTGTGGATTCATGAGAAGATGGAGAAGAGATCTGAGTTGATAAATCACAGCAAAATGTACGGAATCACGAGCTCGAATCAATGGTTGTGAGAAACGGGTAAACGGGTCTGAAATCCAAGAGAAAAATCGATCCAAAATCCAAATTCGCAACTTACACGACTGTCAGAGAATTGTTTTAGGACAAGCACACGACCGCAAGCCACAGAAGATCGAGAAGAGAAATTCAGCGCCAATTCTGAAGAAGAAGATGACTCGTTTCATCAGTCATGACTCGTTTCACGCGATTCAAACCGGTTCGCCACACCAGATCAACAGAACGAGTTATAACGAGTCAGTATCAGCTCACACAAAAGTGACTCGTTTCAAGCGAGCTGCAGCTAGTTTCGTCGCATGAAATCCGGAAATTTAATTCAAAACTCAGCGCCAATGGTGAATAAGAAGACAACTCGTTTCGCATGTTTCGACCCGTCTCGCCACAGAAAATCAAAAAGACAGTTTAAAAACGCAGAGTTTGATCACGGAAATAGCGACTCGTTTCATGCGATAACGACCCGTTTCACCACAACTTATTATGAAGGGGCCCACTGTCAGTCTCAGTAATGCGATTCAAATCGCATCTGAACTGAATCCGCGCGAAATCACAGAACAGAGCGGAAATTCGATGATTCAAAACCGGATCAAATCTCAACCGAATTCAACGAAATTTCGTCCAGATCTTCAGTACACCCCACTTGATCTGCCTGAGCCAATGGAATCGCTCGGTTTGTCCCCCACTCTCCAGACCAACCCCTCTATAAATTCGACCGATCAACCCATTCATCAAGAATCATTCTCCCATTCTCCAAATTCTTTCAACACATTACTCTCCAATCATCTTCTTTAAGCTTCAGTAACTCCATTACTGAATCTCAGAGCTTTTCGAGCTTCAATTTTCGAGTTTGAGTGAAATTCACCAATTCGGGCTGATTTTGGTGAAAAAGGCAATTGATCGGTTCGGCTGGAATCAAGCATCAGTTGGAGGTTCAAATCGGCTCAAGGAAGTTTCTGGTTGATCTTCCACGTCTCGGTTCGATCCAATTTTAATTTAATCTCTTGTATTCAATTTTAGATCACAAGATCCAATTTGTAAAAGAACATGATGAACACATGCCTAATTTCGGTTGATCTTATCATGTGTGAGTAGAATCTTGTAGGGATAGGCTTTTGTGATAGAATTGTTTGAAATCTTGCTTTAATTTGAATTAAATTGACTGATTTGGTACTGTTCATAATATGCTGTTAAATCTGGATTTTTCTTGATTTAATCGATTTGGTTGAATTAATTAGGTCATTTAGAACTGAATTTTTCATGCATGTTAGTCCATTTTATCATCTTGAATCTTGGTTAAGGTTTTTGCTTGATTTAGTGAAGTTTTTAGTTCAAAAATTGAGATCAAACACTAGTTGGTTGATTAGTGTTTGATCTGAAATTTTGATATATTTGCTGAATTTTTCTGGTTGGAAATAATTCAAACTTGTGCCAAATCTGATAAACTGAATATTTAGTGATTAATGATACAATTCTTGATCAAGTTGCCTAAAAAATCCCTACTTTTATCCTATTGATTCAAAAATACATTTTTTTCTGCATTTATTTCTGTCAGTTTCAGCAAAAAATTGTTAGACTTCATATCTGATCAAAGAAAATTATAAAAAACATATTCTGTGTTTCTTTAGATATTTTAGAACAACTTTCATATAATATGTGCCCAATGCTTTTATGTTAAAATTGTAAGATAAAATCTGTGCAAAGTTTTGATCTTTTTAATTTCCTGTTCTTGATTTTTGATTCTAACTGTTTTTCTATGATTTTTAGAAATTAGTAAAAAAATCCTATAAATAAGAAATCTAGATCTCAGTAATTCATTTTGAAGTGTAGTTTCTTAATCTGAAATTTAATTGAGTTGTTATTTGGATAAAATTTGAATTTCACTCTCTTTTGACAACACATACCATTCTCTGTCCAATTCTGTCATATGTTCTGAGTTTTGACCATAATTTTTGGAATATCAATCATTTTGATCTGAGATTTTTACCACATAATCTGAACTTGCTTCCCTAATTTCTGTTAAATTTTGGTGATTTTTGAAGTAACTTTCGATTTTCTGTGATTTTATGAACAACCTTGCTGATTGATTTTGAAAAGTGTGAACTAAAACGAAAATTACATAAACATATGAACTCAAGTGATAATTGCTTCACCTTGCATTATGAAGATCTCATTCTCTGTTTTCCATTGACATATCATTTGCAATTTTTGGATATTTGGAACTATTATTAAAGAATTTTTAAGGGAAGTGTGTACGAATTTACTTAAATTCCATCTAATACATCAATAATCTTCTAAAAAAAAACAGTCTGCAACATCTGAACAAAAACAAGATATACTTTTGAAAAGAATTGTAATATTTCAAGGCCATTCTCCTTGTGTTCGACCCCTAAACTCATTACCACTCATACTCGTAATTGATTAATAGGGAAATATAAATTGTTTTGTTAAATTGTGTGAAACTCAATGATGGTTTTACCACGATTTACAGTTTCACGCGATCCATGACCCGTTTCAGCGTAGCAAATCCAATGGGGCCCACCATTCAGCGTAATAACGCGCGATTCAAACTCAGATTGGATCTGAGATCTTCTTCGCGAAATAAAAAAAAACAGAGGAATATTAAACCGAAAATTATTCCGCCAATTCTCAACGAAATTCAACGAAATTTCGTCCAGATATTCAGTACACCTACCATGATCCGTCTGAACCAATCACAAGTCTCGGATCATTGCCTACTCTCCTCTCCATTCAAAACAGGTCAGTGGACTCTCAAGTCCAATTCAGTCTATAAAACACGCCTCAAGTCTCTTCAATGAACACACCACTCTTCATTCATTTTCTCTAACCTCTATAATCTCCATTAATGAGTTTCAAGCTTTCTTGAGCTCTAATTTTCGTTTTTGAGCAAAATCGTGCAATTTGGGGCTGATTTGGGGAAATTTCGAATCGGTCAATTGTAGCTTGAATTGAGGTGCAATTGGAGCTTCAAATCAACTCGAGGAAGTTACTGGCTGGTCTTCCAACTCTCGGTTTTGACCAATTCTCTTTTAATTACTCAATTTGAATATTAGATCATAAGAACTCAATTTTGTAATAATCATGATGAAACCTTGTCAAATTCTTGTTCTTATGATTATGTGTGAGTAAATCTAGATAGGGAAAGGAATTTGTGATTTGTATGCATGAAATCTTGCTTTAATTTCGTGTAATTCTGCTGAATTTGAATGAATAGTCATGAACACACACAATTTTGAATAAATTGGGGAAAATTGCTTAGCGTGGTATTTTTCATCAATTGATCTATTAAATCTGAAGTTTATTGGCTTGTTAATCATCTGGAATATTTAGCTTAGTACTTTGTGTGATTAATTTGGAGTTGTGATTGATTGAATTCAAGTTTTGTTTAAAATGGCTGTTTTGAATTAAACTAGTGTTTGAATCAATTTCTTAAGTGAATCTTAGCTTAGATCGCTCAAATCCATCATCTAAATCTGAAAAATTATACCCTAAGTGATTAATGATTGTTACACATCATAAATTTCCTTTAAATCCCTATTTCTAAATCAAAAATCAAACCCTAATCCAGTTTCTGTCTTGCTGCTGTTTTTCTCTGTTTTGTCAGTGTTTTTCCCATAATTTTTTATCTAATTCAGATCTGAAAAATTAAATAAATATTTTTAAATTTTAGTTCTCATTTAGTAGATAATTTTCAACCCAAATTTTGCCCAATTCCGATCTGTAATCTGTGAGATATTAATTTTCCAAAATTGTAGTTTTTCTGTTTTTTTAAACTTTTGTCCAAATTTACTGTTTCTTTTCTTCTGAATTAAAAAAAAAATAATAAAATCCAAAAATGGTCCTACTTGAAGTAATTTGAAGTGTAGAATCCAAATATGAATTTTAAAATAGTAGTTGTTAAGACAGATTAGGAGATATTATAATTTTTGTGAGTACTTGTCTGTCAGAACCAGTTTCTGATCCAGATCTGAATTTTCATTATAAATGTTAAACTACAAAACATCATCATATGAAATTTTAAAAGATAATCCAAAACGTGATAATTGAATTTCTGTATGAATGTTGGGATTTTTCAAGTTTTGGTGATTTTTCTATAATTTTCTGAATTTACTGCTGAACCGATTTTGAATCTGAGATAAGTTCTGGACTGAATTGCAAATAACTCGAAAATCTTTAATAAAATAATAATAACAGTAAAGAACCACAATATAGATCTTTCTTTCTAGTTTCCAACGGTATCTCTTTTGTTGGATTCGGAGTTTATTTGGTCTAGTTACGAATTAAAACACCAAAGTGTGACGTGCTGAATTTTCATGATAAGGCTGAAAAGAAAATTTAAACTTGGAAATTTACCTAATAAACCTTGAAATAAAAGATTTTACAGTAAAGAATAATCATTGAAACTAGTTAATTCTTGAGGCCACTCATACTCGTAATTGATTAATAGGGAAATATAAATTGTTTTGTTAAATTGTGTGAAATATAAACGACTGTTTTACACGATTTACAAAGGCTCACTTTCCGAATTAACTTTCATGACACCAAGCAATAAAATTCTACTTTGTTATGCACCAAAATTATAAAATAGTATAGTATAAAATAAAAAGGGCTACTTACCAAAATAATTTTCAATAGAAACCAGAGAACCAAAATGAGAAACAATATTCCTTTTTAGAAACAAGATATCGAGATTGAGACATTATCAACGATAGAAAGAACACTAGATTCTGACTTCAAAAAAGAAAGCTTTTACATTGCGAAGTTTCAAAAAAGAATATTCACAAAAAATCTTAGTGAGGCCTCCGTTATTGCCTGAATAGTTCATTCCGATTCGGGTAATCAGGCAAATCATTCAATTTTGAGTTGTTCGGGTCTCGGGTTTTAGATCTCTAGTCATTCAGGTCTCACGTCATTCAGATTTCGAAGCATTTAGGTCCAGGATGTTTGGTGTGGAGACATCTGGAAAAGTCTAGATACCGTAAAAAAGGAAACCATGCAGGAGATAGGAAAATTCTCCATATTTACTTGTCATGACTTATTTTCATAAGTGACGATTAAAATTAAAAATATGTTTATTTCCTTATATATATAATTCTGGTGCCCCTTAACCTGCCATAATTACAAATTAGGAAAGAGATTTCTTGGGAATAAGGTTTCTTGGCAATGAGATTTCATTATTATCATGTATTTTTTATTTCCTATTTTATCTTTTATATTAAGCAGTACTGTAGGGCAAATTTAGTAATAAGTTCATTGTTTCTTTTGGCAACCTCTCAGGTCTTGTCTTGGTCTATTAGGTATTGTAAGAAACAACCAATCAATTATTAATAAAGCTATTTTCTTGAGTTGAGTAATACTCCTCTTATATCATATCTTAGTCTTTTATTCCTCTTTCAATTATTCACTTATGTACACTATCAGTTGGTACCAGAGCAGGTTCAATGGCCGCCGCTCGTCAACGAAAAGAACATAACGCCGCCGCCACCACCCATCAGGTTCCAGAAATTGATGCGAAGGATCGCATGGTCGAAGAGATAAAAAGTCAGATACAACAACTCCAAGAGCGCCTTGCGTCAGTGGAGATCGCGGATCATCACTGCAAACGCCAATCGAGGCACGGTACCCCGAGCAGCAACTTTGACCGAAGCCGCGACCGCCGATTGAGGCACGGATCTTCGAGAAGTTCCGGCGACAACATCAACCCCTTCGACAACAATCGATCCGCTAATTCCAGCGACAAGTTCTCTCCTTCACCCCGCCGCCATCGGAGAGAGCACCACCGTAAGTCTATTGATGTGAAAACATACATCCCAATTTTTGAAGGACGCATGCAACCCGACGAGTTTGTTGATTGGCTCCATACAGTTGAACGCACGTTTGACTACAAGAGGTGTCTGACGAAGAAAAGGTCAAGATTGTGGCAATCCGACTAACGAAGCATGCCTCAGTCTGGTGGGAGCAAGTCAAACAAAGACGAGTAAGAGAAGGCAAGACGAAAATTTGGTCGTGGGAGAAGATGAAAAGGGAACTCCGTAAGAAATTTCTACATGATGACTACTTGCAGAAGGCCTTTTATCAACTCCAAGATGTGAAGCAGGATGATCGAACCATTAACGACTATATAGAGGAGTTCGATTTTCTTATATTGAAGTGTGGAGTATCCGAACTTGAAGAACAGACGATTGCGCGATATCTCCGAGGTTTCCATAAAGATATTAGAGACAAGGTACAACTTCAATCCTATTACTCCTACAACGACGTGTTGAAAATTGAATTAAGGATTGAGAAACAGTTGAAAGAAATAAGAGTAAACCGTAGTGAATTTTCCCATAATGCCATTCGAGAATTCCATTCTTGATTGAACCGAAACCAACACACACCAGCCACAAAAAATCATGCTATGAACAATTCAGACAAGTCCACCGAAAGCACCATCGTGACTCGATCCAAAGGAAAGACAACCCAATATTTTAAGTGCAAAGGTTATGGACATATTGCACCAGATTACCCAAATCAAAGAGTATTCACCATTTTAGGAGAGCCCGTAGAAGAGATGGAGAATATTAACACCCCGGCAATTTATGACAATGGTCTAGAAGATGATGAGGAAGTGACATTTGAGGATTCTGGAGAACTGTTTGTGACAAGACGAGCCTTGATCGCTAATCCAACCCCTGACGAAAGTTGGCTCCGTCGAAATATCTTTCACACACGCTGTACTTCTAATGGCAAGGTATGCCAAGTTATCATTGATAGTGATAGTTGTGAGAATGTCGTTTCAACAAATATGGTCAGTAAATTACCTCTAAAAATCAAGCAACACCCCAACCGTACAAATTAACATGGCTTCAAAAGGGTAATTCCATTAAAGTAGATAAAAGATGTTTAGTGAATTTTACCATTGGGCTTAAATACCGAGATGAGGTCTGGTGTGATGTGGTACCTATGGATGCATGTCACTTGATTCTTGGTAGACCTTGGCAGTATGACCGTAAAGTTGTTCATAACGGTTTTTCGAATACATATTCATTTGAGAAAGATGGAAACAATGTGATTCTCGGCGCATTAAAACCCGAAGATCTATCCAAACCCGTTATCATAGAGAATAACATGTTCCTAACCAAGACCCAATTTAATAAATCTTTTGAAGAATCCGTGTTTGTTTTAGCCTTATTAGTAAAAGAAACTGCCTCTCACGACAACCTAGAAGTTCCGAAAAACCTGGGGCCCCTTCTTGTAGAGTTCCGGAATATAATGCCGGATGAAATACCTGTTGGGAAATCCATAGCCATGTACGTTACATGCGCAGCAGAACCTATCGATTTAACCCGCCCTAGGATCTACGTTAAGGGAATAAAGGTATAAGATTAACTATTAAAATTTATACCTCGGATTTTCCTGATCCACGAGACGAAGAACGGATGTAGGTCTAAACTTTTCTGACTTGCAACCTTCTCCTTCTTGAAGTTCGACTCGCGACCTCCTTGCTTCTCCTAGGGATGAAGATCGATCGCTCGCAAGTTCTCAAGATAGAGAACCTCTAGACTGATGTCATGACTACCCATGTTAAATGAAATGATCAGCGATCATAAACCTATCTGAATAGACATTTGTTTATTCCTTTTGTTCTATGATATACGTCTTGATCACAAGGCATGGTAATGTGTCATCCTTGAGTTTGATAAAAGTCTCTTTTCTGATCAAGAATTAGACTGAGTAAATACAAAATGATATTAACAACACATGTTAATCTATTTTGAGCATGGCCATGCATTTCCGTCAGTCCTAGCTCATCAAGGGGCCCAGAGATATCTCTCTCATGACGAGAGGAACAAATCCCATCTTGGTCACTCACATTCCTCATCATGATTCAGTGCATACCTAATGATGACCCTTATGATTATCCCATTACGGATGACGTAGGATCATATTAAAATATGCAGTTCCACATACAGGAATCCATGGTGACCTCAGGTCGTAGGAACAAGCACACTATTCATATGAGAATCACTAATGACTTATACCATGCATATTTTCATAGTGTGGTCAGTCCAGTATGTGTTCTCTAACACGTACCTATATTCCATGCTTGACATCTCTATGCCCATGATCATCAGAACATGATTATCGAACCTACGAATATACTAGTGTGGATATGTAGCTTCTTACCTGAAGTATGTCTATCTCTATAAACATCCTACATATCACTAGGGACAGTTTAGAATGTCATTCGTTGGTTCACACTTCTACTATCAGAATCACGTATTCTGATGACGTGAACCCGAAGTGTCATTCTTGGTTGATATAAGATTTACATTCACAATCCATACACACAGATATATAAGAAACAAGCTTTATTGAATAAATAATAATGTCTTAATACATAATCCATTTCCTAGCACAAATACATTTGGCCTAGGACACTAATCCTACAGTCTCCCACTTGCACTAGGCTAACTCAAAGCATCTTTTGCCCATAGACCTAACATGACCCTTCGCTTGCGGGAGTGGATTAGTTAATGGATCGGCGACATTGTCATCCGATGGTACTCTACATATTTTAACATCACCCCTTTGTATGATCTCTCTAATTAGATGTAAGCGTAACAGTATGTGCTAGGACTTTTGGTGAGATCTCGGTTCCTTTGCTTGTGCGATCGCTCCATTGTTATCACAATATAGATCCACTAGTTCCGAGATGCTCGGAACTACTCTTAGCTCCTCCAAAAAATTCTTTATCCAAACATCTTCTTTAGCCGCTTCCGCAGCGGCTATATACTCAGCTTCCGTTGAAGAAATCTGCTACAGTACATTTCTTGGAACTCTTCCATGTCACTGCGCCTCCATTTAGGCAAAATAAATAACCTGACTGTGATCTAAAGTCGTCTGAGTCTGTCTGGAAGCTTGCGTCAGTGTAACCCTTTACAACGAGCTCGTCTTCCATACCTCCATAGACTAGGAACATGTCCTTAGTGCTTCGTAAGTACTTAAGGATTCTTTTAACTGATGGTGTTATGCCCAAGGCCAAAGTATTTGTGACCTAGATGATGGATTGTAATAACAAACATAATATTTATTCTAAGATATTTCATATAATATGTGCGTATAGGTTATTTTAATATAATTAAAATAGACCATGAATATGCAATTCAGCTTTATGTCATCAAAGTGCGTGACTTTGATAGTAAAACTATAAAGTGTTATGAATGCTATTCTAAATCGTCCCTGGTCATTTATAGGAGATTTGTGGAGAAAAATATACTTGCGGATATATATAAATATATATTTATATACAAGCTATAAATGTACACCGTATATTAGTTGACTGATGATCATGTTTTACTGATCATGGATAAATAGTTATCAAGTCATTAACATAGGTATATGTTAGAGACCATATACTGGACTGACCTACCATAAGAATGCTACATGTTTTACGTCATTAGCGATTCTTGTAACATAAACTATTTATAGTCCTTTGACTTGAGATTGTCTTGGTTCCCAACATGAGTAATTTTATACTCTAAAATAATCTAACACTGCCTTTAACCGGGTGGTCACAATCCATACACACAGATATATAATGAATCATATAGAGGGATCAGTGCAATCAAGACAAGATTTATTCCTCTCATAAATGAGAGAGATATCTTTAGGCCTCTTGATGAATTGAACTGAAGAAATGTATGGCATACTCAAATGAATTAATAAAAGTTATTAATGTCATTTGTTCTTATTCAATTTAATTCAGGATCAAGAAATATTAATTCGATTAATATAAGGATGATGTATTACATGCCTTATGATCGATATAGATATCGTGTGACAAAGGGACTAAATACGTGACTGTTGATTAGGTAAATCGGATCACCGATATTCATTTAAATTGGGTAGTCATGATCGCTTGATAGAGTCCGCTCATGATTTATAGATTGTCAAGTCTATTGCCAACATTAAGTGAACCTATAGGGTCACACACAAAGAACAAACTGAAACGGGCGCAGAAAATCCTAGCGACTTATATGATGAGTTGCATAAGAATGTCACAAAAGATATTATCATCTTATGTGATAAGATGTGATATATATGTATATAAAGACTATGAGTACAAAAGATCATGTAATCTAGAAGAGTCTAGATGATGACATATGGATAATGATGAGTGATGTCATGCACAACTTTTAGTGTGAAGAGACATGACTCTTCACCTCTATATATGGACATAGATGGCTCCAAATTCACAATAACACATAATTCTCTCTCTCATTATTTCACATTCTCTTTTGTGAGAGAAAAGAGAGAAAATATATTTTCTAATTTGTATGAGAAAATTATGAAAGGGTGCTTTCTTTTTGTATGATAAAAATGAAAGAGTGCGATTCTCTGAGATGAATTATATACATCTTTTGTGAGATAAAATAAGAAGAAGAAAAAGAGTTTTCTTTTGCAAGAGGAGAATAAGTTACTAGCATATATATTGTTCTTCTTCCCGTTTTAAAAAGTTTGTTCGTGTGGATACCAGTAGAGGTGTTCGTACTTTCGGCGCTTGTGATCCATTCGGCCTAAGAAGATGAGAACGGGTTGTTGAGAGTTTCGGTGGAGACCGATTGTGTGTGCGGTAGATGACTTCCGCACAATCCGACCTAGACGGCCTAGACGGACGAAAAATCAGTTAGGACGGTAACCGATTTAGAGGCGCATGGACAATACACATGGTTTGACCGTCACAGATTAAGCGTAATCTGAAAGGTATCTTTAAGATTTATTTCTTTGATTTAACCAATACGCACGGATCGTCGGATTGGTTTTGGACAAAATTTTTCTTTTCCGCTGCGTTATGCACGTCCCAAACCCAACAGTGGTATCAGAGCGACGTACGTGTTTCGGTTAAATTGAGACGGTATATATGAGATATATACTATTTAGATACTATTTATAATTTTGATTAATAATTATAAGACAATCTCATGGTCGTGACAACATATAATTTTCGAAATTATATGAGCAAATTATACTTGATATTTTCTATGCATCTGATGCACGGCCATGAGTCAAGTTATACATTTACGAAATTGTATGGCTGTTACTAAAATGTATGTGATGCATGATTAGGTTGTGTCATAAATGGTCAAATACCTTCTCTGATAATAATCCGATTATTTTATCAAACCGATTCAAACGATTGAGAGGTTAGTTTGATCCAAAGGTTGAATTTAGATGCAATTAAGAGATGCAACCGAAATACACAAGTGAAAAGTTGGGTCAAAAGATATGCAATCAAAGGTTGTGACGGTTTGGAGATTCATGAAGAAGTGTATGTGATGCATTAATTAATGAAAATATGCATGTGATGCATAGATTCATCAAAAGTTGCATCTAAATTGATAAGATATTTTTTAGAATGAAAGGATGTATTTCATATAAAAGATGACTTTAATAACATATCTCTTTGAGTCACTTGACTTGGCCGTTCATCATGTCTTGTGTGCATGGTTTGACAGGTCCCATATTCCTTTTGGGAAGAATCTGTTGAAATTATCACAAGTCGAATCAAAAGATGTTTGCACAAATAAAAGCCGTCGTAGTTCATATAGAACCTTGCCATGTGTCATGGGATAGTCTCATGAATTGATTGGCCGAGATAACATACCTCTTCACAAGGTGCATGTACTGGATGGTTTAATTTGTAATGAAAAATAGGAATTTTTATATGGTAAAACAATATTGTGAAGCATGACATAATAAATAAAAGTTTTGGTTTTGTCTAGTATCCAAAGGGTACCACCATGAATGAATTTGTATCCAAACGGTGCCACCAATGGATATGATCCATTGATACCATAAAAAAGGTGCGATTAAAGGGTGTGACCAAAGGATACGATCCAAATGTCACCAATAGGTTGTGACTAACGGTTGCGACCAAGAGGTGCGACCAAGGGGTGCAACCAAGAGATACAATCGAAAAGGTATAATCGCAAGAGTTGCGACCTCTTGAATAGTTGTGTCTTCATGAAAGGGTACATATCATGAATTGTCTTTTTGAAATGGTTCATGTGATGCATTATTTCATGAAAAGTTGCATGCGATATGTTGAATTCATGAAAAAATGCAAATGATGCATTAATGTGTAGAAAAACAGGTGTTGACCATGTTGACAGTTGACTGTTGACCCACTGTGTTGACTGTGGACTATATTGATTGTTGATTGTATTGACTATTAATTGTTGACAGTTGACTATATTAATTTATCCTTGACTGTTGACCATTGAATTAGTCAAAAGTTGATCATGACCTGGTCAAAACGTTGACCATTGACTGGTGACCTTATCAAATGTTGATTGTTGACCTAGTCAAATGTTGACCAAATCAAATATTGATTTTTTACTTGTCAAATGTTGACAATGACAACCGCGCCCCGAATTCGTATTCGTAAGCCTTATATATATATATATATATATATATATATATATATATATATATATATATATATATATATATATATATATATATATATATATATATATATATATATATATATATACATATATATATATATATACATATATATATATATATTATAAATGGGTAAATAATCGAAACATAATATGATTATGTTTATATTTGATATATTTGTTGATATGTGTTGATATAATGAGAGAGTTCCTTAGGCATAACACATATATCATGGAGATGAAGGAGTTCGTCGTCCATCTTGAATACATCATTAAGATGATAAGTTCATTTTCAACCACACATCATGGCGATGAAAGAGTTCATCGATTTCTATACATGGAGATATGATTTTCATATACAATCTAAGAAAACTTTCATGGAGATGAAATATATATTAGGAAATCTTTATGTTAGTTCATAAAGATCAAGGCCATGATATATCATCATTATTATCTGTATTCTATTAGTACATGTGATGTTCTTTGAAGATTGCACAATAACATTAAATAAAATCCCTCAAAATAATGTTAAGTCATGAAGTGCCTTCCATAAGTCTAAATCTCTCGATACTCTGATTGACCCTGCATAGGTCATGCCAAAGATGGGTATGTAGGGAAAATCTTAGGAGGA
Source organism: Juncus inflexus (assembly GCA_024447665.1). Taxonomy (NCBI): domain Eukaryota; kingdom Viridiplantae; phylum Streptophyta; class Magnoliopsida; order Poales; family Juncaceae; genus Juncus; species Juncus inflexus. The sequence goes on along the minus strand of JAJHPC010000011.1, from coordinate 8,489,857 downwards.
AAGAATGTGGGAAATATGGGCCAACATAGATCATGCCAAAGCTGAGTGTGTTGGATACTATTTTGCCGATGATTAGACATGGTTTGACTTAACTAGGCTATCAAGTCGGACTTGGACTCGGGGCATACGATAGGATATATACGTCAAGCATATGATACTTATCTTGTGTTATTCAAGAGTTATATGAGATACAATTGGAATTGTTCCTACCTAAATAAGTTAAGTTTTGGCGATGAGCCAAAGCTCACTTAGGACTTAATTAAAATATGGATCTTGTCTCACTATGAAACTTCAAGGATTGAAAGTTTCCGAATCAATGCGATTGAGGGTTATTGATTTGATTAAAAATAGTGGGAGTCATTATATGAAATATTTAAAGAATAATAGTCTTTGCATATTATTCAAATCATATAGTATATCTATTTATGTCTCACAATAGGTCCTTAAAAATGACAAATGGCATAAGATGCTAATAATCATTAACATGAACATGGACAAGTGTTATCAATGATGTTCTCGTGCTTAAAAATGAACGTAAAGAGTAACCCCAAAGATAAGGGCAAGATGTTGCCGGGACTTCGGCCCTAGGTAAGAAATTAGTATCTTTCGCAATGAATCGGTTCATTGAAAGAAACCATAATTTCTCAAGAAAATATGAAAAAAAGAAATGAAAGAGTAGTGTGACTACCGCTTCAAGTATTTTTGTTATAGAAATTAATTTGTCTATTTCACATCATGTGTATTAGATACACAATGTGAATCACACATTTGTGAAAATATGCTTATTAAGTTGTAGACTATTGAGTAAATATGATATTAACAGATGAGTGATAAATGTAATAAAAGTTGCCGCATTTTATCAAGTAACTCATTTATTCACATTGTCTTTTTGGACTTATCGCCGACATAAATAATTGTTATTTAATGCCGATAATAATTTTTGTATTATCTATAGTTCATATTTAACTATGAATGGTCATTAATTTATTAATGAGAATAATAATTATACCATTAACAAATGTCATTTTTCTTTGGAAATGTTCTAATAGAAAAATGACCTTAGGTGTTATATCGAACAAGATAATTATAAGTCCATCTATAACATTAATATTAAGTATTTAAATCTAGCATTGTCACTTGGTCTACTTAAATAAGATGAACATTTATTAAATCCATTAAGATGGATTTTCAAATTCATTTGATTTTGAATCAATTGAAGCATGTATAACTTATTTATTAGACAAGATGACATATACGTCTTTCACAAAGTAAGGTGAAAGCAAGTTACTTATTGACTCTCATACATAGTGATGTATGTTCATCAATGAGTGAAGGTACTAGAGAAAACTATTTCATCACTTTATTGTAATAAAAAATATGAATATTTTGAAAAGTTCGAAACTTAAAAATAATGAAGTAGAGAATAAATTTTGAAAATCAAATTTCTTCGATGAGATCAAGGAATCGATAACCAAGTGTTTGATCATCATGATAATGATATCGAACTTTATTAGATATAGTTCGATCATGATGAGTCTAATATAACTTCTATTTCTTTCGGGGTTATGCTCTTATTGCGTTCATATTGAATATAATTCCATCTAAAGCGGTTATAAAAGACTCCATATGCGATATGGACCGATAGGTGTATCAGATTATCTTTTATCACACTTTGAGGATATGATACTTATTTAAAGCATCATGCCTTTAATCGGATTAATGCTTATTTATGGACAAGAAAAGTAAATGACATTACTTCTATAATTAATAAGAGAACAAAGTGTTTGTTACTTGAAAATTATATCTCTTTGGAAATTGTGTTTCCAAAAGAATTAGTGGGAGTAAATTTGAAAAGTTCAAATTCCACATACTGACAGTAATGCTCGGATGTAAATTAATTCAGATTTCAACTAGTGATTGAGTCTGCAATTAATCAACTAGACTCTCAAAATATTGAAGAATCTAAGTATATAACATAAGTTTATTCATGTAGATCTATTAGAATTTATCGTAGGCCCGAAAAATATAGATTTTTCGTGACTAATGATAAAAATTTCTTACTCATAGATGATGAGTCAACATTCTACTAATAGACTATGATGAGTCAAGGCTCTAATGGTTAGAGAATTTGAAAGTTGAGATATAATCCATGTCAGACAAACAAGTTTTGAATTTGATTGATCCATCAGATGGAAATACGGTTTTAAAAGGAAGACCGACATGGATAATGTGCAAACATATAATGCATGATTTTTGATTAAGAGAAAATCATAGTATAGACAATGATAATGTTTTTCCAAGTCATCATGCTAATATATTTTAGAATTTTCTTGGGCATATATTCATAGTATGAAAGATGCCAAATTGATGTCAAGACATTGTTTCTTAATAGAAACATATGAAAGTATGTATATGATACAACCTGAGAGTTTTGTCTATCCTAAGAATTTTGAAAAGAGTTTGCAAGTTACATAAATTCATTTATGAATTAAAGCAAACATCTCTAGGTGAATATTTATTATTTGATGAAATAACCAAACAGTTTGGTTTTATCAAAAATTAGAGATAAATCTTATGTTGACAAGAAATTCAGTAAGAGCATAATTACATGTGATGTGAATTAAGTATAACAAGCACACATAAGCTTAATCTTGGTGAAAGTCACTAAATAATAATCAAGAGTATGATTATATACTTGAGAAGGATAAAGTATTCTTCTTAGATTATGGTGGACATAAAAAATGTGCAAAGTATTTGCATATGACAATGTTTGATAATCCATTTAAGAACCCAATCCAGCAAATGATGGTGATCATGTTAGGTCAACTGGTATGCTATACCACGTAGATCAATGAGTATGAAATACTTCGTTGATTTGGCCTAGTGCAAGTGGGAGATTGATGGTGTTATGCCCTAAGCCAAACTTTTTGTGACTTAGATGATGGATTGTAATAACAAACATAATATTTATTCTAAGATATTTCATATAATATGTGAGTATAAGTTATTTTAATATAATTAAAATAGACCATAAATATGCAATTCAGCTTTATGTCATCAAATTGCGTGACTTTGATAGTAAATCTATAAATTGTTATGAATGCTATTCTAAATCGTCCATGGTCATTTATAGGATATTTGTGGAGACAAATATACTTGCGGATACATCTAAATATATATGTACATACAAACTAGAAATGTACACCAGTATATTAGTTGGCTGATGATCATGTTTTACTGATCATGGATAAATAGTTATCAAGTCATTAGCATAGGTATATGTTAGAGACCATATACTAGACTGACCCGTCATAAGAGTGCTACATGTTTTACGTCATTAGCGATTCTTGTAACATAAAGTATTTATAGTCCTTTGACCTGAGATTGTCTTGGTTTCCAACATGAGTAATTTTATACTTTAATATAATCTAACACTGCCTTTAACCGGGTAGTCATAACGGTTATAATTAGATATATAATGAATCATGTAGAGGGATGAGTGTAATCAAGACGGGATTTGTTCCACTCATAAATGAGAGAGATATCTTTAGGCCTCTTGATGAATTGAACTGAAGAAATGTATGGCCATACTCAAATGAATTAATAAAAAGTTATTAATGTCATTTGTTCTTGTTCAGTTTAATTCAGGATCAAGAATATTAATTCGATTAATATAAGGATGATGTATTACATGCCTTATGATCGATATAGATATCGTGTGACAAAGGGACTAAATACGTGACTGTTGATTAGGTAAATCGGATCACCGATATTCACTTAAATTAGGTAGTCATGATGGCTTGCTAGAGTCCGCTCATGATTTATAGACTGTCAAGTCTATTGCCAACATTAAGTGAACCTACAGGGTCACACACAAAGAACAAACTGAAACGGGCGCAGAAAATTCTAGAGACTTATATGATATGTTGCATAAGAATGTCACAAAAGATATTGTCATCTTATGTGATAAGATGTGATATATATGTATATAAAGACTATGAGTACAAAAGATCATGTAATCTAGAAGAGTCTAGATGATGATATATGGATAATGATGAGTGATGTCATACACATCTTTTAGTGTGAAGAGACATGACTCTTCACCTCTATATATGGACATAGAGGGCTCCAAATTCAGAATAACACATAATTCTCTCTCTCATTATTTCACATTCTCTTTTGTGAGACAAAAGAGAGAAAATATACTTTCTAATTTGTATGACAAAATTACGAAAGGGTACTTTCTTTTTGTATGACAAAAATGAAAGAGTGCGATTATATGAGATGAATTATATACATCTTTTTTGAGATAAAATAAGAAGAAGAAAAGAGTTTTTTTGTGCAAGAGAGAGAATAAGTTACTAGCATATATAATGTTCTTCTTCCCATTTTAAAAAGTTTGTTCGTGTGGATACCGGTAGAGGCGTTCATACTTTCAGCGCTTGAGATCTATTCGGCCTAAGAAGATGAGAACGGGTTGTTGAGAGTTTCGGTGGAGACCGATTGTGTGTGCGGTAGATGACTTCCGCACGATCCGACCTAGCAGGCCTAGACGGACGGAAAATCGGTTAGGACGGTAACCGGTTTAGAGGCGCATGAACAATACGCATGGTTTGAGCATCACGGTTTAAGCATAATCCGAAAGGTATCTTTAAGATTTATTTCTTTGATTTAACCGATACGCACGGATCCTCATATTGGTTTTGGTTGAAATTTTTATTTTTCGCTGCGTTATGCACGTCCGAAACCCAACATTAACAGCTATCCAGTGACCTTTACCTGGATTAGACTTAAACCTGCTTGTTGCGTTCATTGAGTATGATACATCTAGTCTAGTACATATCATGGCATACATCATAGATCCTATAGCCAAAGCATATGGGATCTTATTCATGCGTCTTCGTTCCTGCTCACTTGTAGGACACTGTGATGTGACAAGGGCAAAAATCCTTTCTTCGATTCTTGCATTCTTAACCGTTTCATGACCTTGTCTATGTATGTACTTTGACTCAGACCTATAAGCATTCTAGATCTATCTCTATAGATCCTGATTCCTAGTACGTATGAGGCTTCTCCTAGGTCCTTCATCGAGAAACTATAACCTAACAATTTCTTGACGTTCAATAATGTTGGGATGTCATTTCCCATGAGAAATATGTTATCTACGTAAAGCACCAGGAATACTACCGTGCTCCCACTGAACTTCATGTAAACACAAGGCTCACCTTCACTTTTGGTAAAACCAAAACTTTTGATGACTTCATCAAAACGAAGGTGTCAACTTCGAGACGCTTGCTTCAATCCATAGATGGATTTCTGAAGCTTGCAAACCTTACTAGAATTCTTAGCATCGACAAAACCCTCGGGTTGCATCATATGCACATCCTCGGTCAGATTTCCATTTAGGAAAGCTGTTTTGACATCCATTTGTCATATTTCATAGTCATAATATGCTGCTATGGCTAATAGAATTCTGATGGATTTAAGCATAGCTACAGGTGAGAAAGTTTCGTCATAGTCAATACCATGAACTTGTTTGAAATCTTTCGCCACAAGCCTTGCTTTGTAGGTTTGTACCTTTCCATCCACGTCAGTCTTTTTCTTAAAGACCCACTTACATCTGATGGTCTCCAAGTCTTCGGATGGATCAATCAAATTTCAAACTTGATTGTCATGCATTGATTGCATCTCGGCTCTCATGGCCTCTAACCATTTCTAAGAGTCGGGACTCTTCATAGCATCTTGGTAGGACGTGAGTTCATCATCTATGAATGTCACATCATCATTAGACACGAAAAATCTGTATCTCTCGAGCTCATGATGAATCCTACTAGATCTACATTGAGTCTGTTGTGTTTCAAGCTCACCAACTCCTTGAGAGCTTGTTTGTTCCTCCAACATAGGTTCTGCAACTATAGGTGGGTCTCGAATTTCTTCGAGTTGTACATTGCTCCCACTGCTTCTCATAGAGACAAACTCTCTTTACAAGAAGGCTCCATTGCGAGCAACAAACACTTTGTTCTCCGATGGGTGGTAAAAGTAATATTCCTTAGTTTCCTTAGGATATCTCACAAATAGGCACTTGTCAGATTTGGGTCCGAGTTTATCGGGAGACTGACGTTTGACATAAGTCTCACATCTCCAAATTTAAAAAAAAGACAACTTGGGGCTTTTTCCCGTCCACATCTCATATGGCATCTTTTGAACCGCTTTGGATGGAATCCTGTTCAGTATGAATGCGGCAGTCTCAAGAACGTAACCCCAGAAAGACATTGAAAGACTCGTTTGACTCATCATCGATTGAACCATATCCAATAAGGTTCGATTCCTCCTTTCGGACACTCCATTCCACTGAGGAGTTCCTGGAGGAGTTAGTTGTGAAACTATTCCACATTCTCTGAGATGATCCTGAAATTCCTGACTCAGATATTCGCCTCCTCGATCAGATCGAAGTGCTTTAATCTTCTTGCCAAGTTGATTTTGTACTTTATTCTTAAATTCTTTGAACACTTCAAAGGATTCAGACTTGTGCTTCATTAGGTAGACATATCCATATCTACTGAAGTCGTCCATGAAAGTTATGAAGTACCGATACCCACCTCTAGCCGGCATACTCATTGGTCGACATATTCAGTATGTATGAGTTCTAATAATTCATTGACCCTTTCACCAATATTTTGTGAAGGGTTTCTTAGTCACCTTGCCAAGTAAACAAGACTCGCACGTCTCAAATGATTCCAAATCAAATGAGTCTAAAAGTCCATGAGAGTGGAGTTTAGAAATGCATTTCTCATTTATATGGCCTAAGCGACAGTGCCAGAGGTATGTCGTATTTGAGTCATTCGGTTTGAATCATTTTGTGTTAATATTATATATAGACTTATAATTCTCTTTCTTAAGATCTAGCACGTAAAGACCTCTTTCTAATAGAACATTTCCATAGAAAAGATTATCCTTTACGATAGAAGAATTATTATTCTCAATAACAAATTTATAACCATCCAAAGCTAGACTAGAAATAGAAATAATATTTCTGCGCATAGCAGGTACAAAATAATAGTTATTAAGTACTAATATAAGTCCATGCTCATAGCAGGTACAAAATAATAGTTATTAAGTACTAATATAAGTCCACTAGACAAAGTCAATAAATAAGTTCCTACGGCTAATGCAGCAACTCTTGCTCCATTTCCCACATACAAGTCGACTTCGCCCTTAGCTAATCTTCTACTCCTTTGTAGTCCCTGCACATCATTACAAATGTGAGTACCTGTAAATCGGGTAAAACCATCGTTTATATTTCACCCAATTTAACAAAACAATTTATATTTCCCTACGAATCAATTACGAGTATGAGTGGTAATGAGTTTAGGGGTCGAACACAAGTAGGTGTGGCCTCAAGAATTAACTAGTTTCAATGATTATTCTTTAGTGTAAAATCTTTTATTTCAAGGTTTATTAGGTAAATTTCCAAGTTTAAATTTTCTTTTCAGCCTTATCATGAAAATTCAGCACGTCACACTTTGGTGTTTTAATTCGTAACTAGACCAAATAAACTCCGAATCCAACTCACTAGATACCGTTGGAAACTAGAAAGAAAGATCTATATTGTGGTTCTTTACTGATATCATTATTTTGTTAAAGATTTTCGAGTTATTTCCAATTCAGTCCAGAACTTATCTCAGATTCAAAATCGGTTCAGCAGTAACTTCAGAAAATTATAGAAAAATCACCAAAACTTGAAAAATCCCAAAATTCATACAGAAATTCAATTATCACGTTTTGGATTTCATATAATGATGTTTTGTAGTTTGATATTTATAATGAAAATTCAGATCTGGATCAAGAAACTGGTTCTAACAGACCAGTACTGACAAAAATTATAATATCTCCTAATCTGTCTTAACAACTACTATTTTAAAATTCATATTTGGATTCTACACTTCAAATTACTTCAAGTATGACTATTTTCGGATTTTATTATTTGTTTTTTATATCTTTTTAAAATTCAGAAGAAAAGAAATAGTAAATTTGGACAAAAGTTAAAAAAAACAGAAAAACTACAATTCTGGAAAATTAATATCTCACAGATTACAGATCGGAATTGGGCAAACTTTGGGTTGAAAATTATCTACGAAATGAGAAATAAATTTTAAAAATATTTATTTAATTTTTCAGCTCTGAATTAGACACGAAATTAAGGGAAAAAGACTGACAAAAGAGAGAAAATCAGAGAAAGACAGAAACTGGATTAGGGTTTGATTTTTGGTTTAGAAATAGGGATTTAAAGGAAATTTGAGATGTGTAACAATCATTAATCACTTAGGGTATAATTTTTTTCAGATTTAGATGATGGATTTAAGCGATCTAAGCTAAGATTCACTCAAGAAATCGATTCAAACACTAGTTTAATTCAAAACAGCCATTTTAAACAAAACTTGAATTCAATCAATCACCACTCCAAATTAATCGCACAAAATACTAAGCTAAATATTCCAGATGATTAACAAGTCAATAAACTTCAGATTTAATAGATCAATTGATGAAAAATACCAAGCTAAGCAATTTTTCCCAATTTATTTAAAATTGTGTGTGTTCATGACTATTCATTCAAATTCAGCAAAATTACACGAAATTAAAGCAAGATTTCATGTACACAAGTCACAAATTCCTTCCCCTATCTAGATTTACTCACACATAATCACAAGAACAAGAATTTGACAAGATTTAATCATGATTATTACAAAATTGAGTTCTTGTGATCTAAAATTCAAATTGAGTAATTAAAAGAGAATTAGACTAAACCGAGAGTTGGAAGACCAGCCAGTAACTTCCTCGAGTCGATTTGAAGCTCCAATTGCACCTAAATTCAAGCTAGAATTGACCGATTCGAAATTTCCCCAAATTAGCCCCAAATTGCACGATTTCACTCAAAAACGAAAATTAGAGCTCAAGAAAGCTTGAAACTCATTAATGGAGACTATAGAGGTCAGAGAAGATGAATGGAGAGTGGTGTGTGGATTGAAAAGGCTTGAGGCATGTTTTATAGACCGAATTGGACTTGAGAGTCCAATGATCTGTTTGAGATGGAGAAGAGAGTAGGAAACAAATCGAGAGCTCTGATTGGTTCCGGCAGATCAAGGAAGGTGTACTGAATATCTCGACGAAATTTCGATGAATTTCGTTGAGAATTGGCGGATTAACGGGCGGTTTTTAAATTGCTTTGTTCATGTTTTTTTTTTCGCGAAATATCTCAGATCCGATCTGAGTTTCAAACGTGCGCGGTTAAATTCTGTTGAGTCACTGACAGTGGTCCCCTCTTGGATCCGCTGAGCTGCAACGGTTCATAATTTGCGTGAAATGAGTCGCATGTTATTCTTCAGGGTTGGCGCTGAGTTTTGAATGTTTTGTTGATCCTTTATGGGGGAACAGGTCGAACGTGCGTGAAACGGGTCATTTCTGAGAATGGCGCTGAATTCATTTTGAATGAAGATTGCCTGATCTTCTGTGGATCGCGAGCTACACCCTGTCCTAAAACGAAGCTCTGACAGACTAGTGTGAAGTAAATATGGATTTTGGATCCAATTTTGCTTTGATTTCCAGACCCGTTATTGCTTCTTCTTCAACCCGTAACTCAAGCTTGCTCTACTCTTCATTGCTGCTCATGATTTCACTCCCAGTGACTTCTTCTCGTCATTACGAATCTACAGGGCTTTGAAACGCAGAAAATGGTTGAACATTCATCAAGTTTTCTTCATTCTTGCTCGGTTCAGTCCCTTTCCGCCATTGTTAACTGTTTCAAGCTCAAACCTTGTTCTTTGAGCCACAGTAGCTCCGTTCAGTACACAGGCTTCGTTCCTCAATTCCTCATGATGCTTTGCATTGCGTTTGACACGACAATTCTTCCCTTAATTCATGAGTTTCCATCATTAACCAAACTCAGCGAAAATATCCCATTCAGAACACAAAATCGTGAATGAAAACAGATTTCGAGTTGTTTTTCTATCGAATTGAGACTTCGGAATCCATTAAGCGACCCCACTGAAGCTATTCAACTCGTCAAACATCATCACTTGTGAGAAAATTGCGAGAAGACCGATCGAATTCATCTCACTGCCGAAATATCGATGGTTGGATCATCAGATTTGAAAATTTCATTGAGGATTTCGTCGAACAGATTACTATAACACAGATTTCTCGCTCGATATCGCATCATTTGATGAGTTCTTCATACGGTTAGAAAGGATAGACGATGGAGAAGATAATGAGATCGGTTTTGGCTCGAATGGATGATTGTGGATGGCACGGCAGATCAACCATGGTTTCGGCCCATTTTTGGCACCTGTTTTGGCCGAATTCCGGCGATCGCCGGAACTTTCAAGACCGGAGAATGGCACCGGCATGTTCCTCTCGTCATGTTGAATCCATGGCTGGTCGGTTTGTTCAATTTGGAGCAAAATTTTGAGATTTTGAGGTTGAAGAAGACGAGTTTGACCTGGTCAAACTATTGACTTTGACCTTATTTTCAATTCGTGATTCTGAGAATTCTAGAAGGTTCCTGATCACGAGGGTTGTACCATTGGATTCGTCTCGTCGAGCTCTTCATTTTGATATACTGTTTGACCCATTTCGGAAAAGCCGACTTTTGGTCAATTCAGTGATTTTTGGCATGTGACTCGGTTTGATTTGGTTTTTAAAAAGGTTTTTGACTTGTTGTAGAAGTTTGAGGAATTTCTTTGTGGAGAGTTTGAGGTTTTTAATTGGCCATTTTTGGCCCATTATTTGCGTTTTGGTTCATTTCATCCTTTTATGGCATTTTCGCCTGTAAAATAACACAAAAATGTATTAAGATATTTCAAATTATATTCTATGAGTTATGAGTCTTTTTCATACATTTTATGTGAAAATTTAAAATGGTGAATTTAACAAATTACCCCAAAAGTTCCAACTAACTCAACTTTTTCTTTATAAACACATAAAAGTTTGTATGCTATCCACTCATGTTATCAAAAGACAAGCTGTGATTTGCATGTACAAAAAAAATCCTTCATTTTCTATTGCGGATATGTAAAATTTTCTTTTTCAAGGGTTTAAAAATAATTATTCACATTTTTGAATTCTTTTTGTGAAGGGATAACATGTTACGATTTCGGTCACTTGCTTTTAGTGCGAAAATTAGAGATGGACATACGAGTCATTAGCTATGCCATGAAAGATAGGTTGAGTTAGAAATTTTTGCGGAACTAGTGGTATTAAAAGTAAGGTTTGGTTTTTCAAAAGTTTAAATCACAGCATTACTTTAAAGAAAACGATTTATAATTTTATTAAAGGGGTAAGTGAAATATTTATGAATTTTTGAAATGCTTAATGGATTTTAACTGGATATTATAAATGGAATGAGGTGGAAAATATGGCATACATGACAAAGGTTAAATCCTTTTGAAGTTTTTCAAATCTTTTCATCATTTTCCAAAACCCTCAGTATTTTTCAAATATTACTTGAGAGGGCTTAGTTTTAAAATATTTACCATTTTCAAAACTTTTTACTTCTTTTCATTTAAATGTCTCACACACACAAACTTTATTACAAACACAAATAAAGAAAATGAAGAAAAACAAGTAAAACTTTTAAATTTTATGGTATTTATGAGTTTTTAATTGTTTTTGAAATTTTTAATTTTTCCAATTTTTAAGAATTTTCACATTTTTACAAGAAAACAAAACTTGGTTTTTCACAAAACCACCCCACCACACTTAAGCCTTTGTTTGTCCTCAAACAAAAAGTTCAATAATGAGAAAATTTTGTGGAAATTAGAAAATTATTGGGGTTTTATGCAAAACCTGTTGGGTTTCTACCGTTCATAACGCAGCGGAAAATAAAAAACGAAACAAAATCGAATTCCAAACCCAAAAGAAGGATCCGTGAATTACAATTAAATCAAAGAAAAATTCATAACTTTGTACCTTCGGATTACGCTTAATCCGTGATGATCAAAAACAAATATGGTTGACGCTTCTCGTTGCCCGATTTCAAACCGGTTTCCAAACCGATCCTTTGTATATTTCGCCTAACCGGTCTAACAAACCGATCTCCAAACGAACGGATTCTCCAAGCAAACCGATTCTCCAAACAAAACCACGATTTCAACCCGAAGCACAAAGACGCCGCACTTCGCTTCGTCCTCTACCGGTATCCACACGAACAACCCCTTTGAACGGATAAAGAACGATATATGCTAGTATCCGTTCTTCATTTCTCTCACAGAAATAACAAGAGAATAATTTTCGGATTTTTCTCTCCTTTTTTTCTCACAAAAGATGGACGAAAATATTATAATCCTTCTTTTGATTTTGGGGTGTCTCTTGTGCCTACATAGTCCATAAGTTTCATATCCTATGTGCATGGTAACTATGTAACCATATATGCAACACACCTTATCATATAAGATGTAGGATTGGATGTGTCACTTGACTATGTAGCTCTCCATACAACTTATCACATAAGTTATGATTTTTCTGTGTACGTCTCAATAGTTGTTCTTTGTGTGTGACCCTGTAGGTTTACTTAATGTTGGCAATAATCACAACGGATTATAAATCATGAGCGGCCTCTAGCAAGACATCATGATTACCCAAATTAAGCAAATATAGATGATTCGATCAAACCTAATTTATGTCATGCATTGTATCCCTTCGTTACACGATATCTATATCGTCCATAAGGCATGATATGTGTCAACCTTATATTGGTCGATAAATATTTCTTGACACCGAATTTGATTGAACATGAAATGACATTAATAACTCTTTATTAATTCACTTGAGCACGGCCGTGCGTTTCTTCAATCAAATCATCAAGAGGCCTAAAGATATCTCTCTCAATTTATGAGAGGAACAAATCCTATCTTAATTAAACTCTTTCCTCCGCATAATTCATTATATACCTAATTATAATCTTTATGACCGCCCGGTTAAAGACGATGTTAGATTATATTAAAGTATAAAATTTCTCATGTAGGAAACTGAGATAATCTCAAGTCTAAGGATTAAAGATACATTCTTTACTGAGAATAACTAATGACACGAACCATGTAGTATTCTCACGGTGGGTCAATCCAGTATATGGTCTCTAACATATACTTATGTTAATGACTTAATAACTCTTATTCATGATCGGTAAAAAACGTGACCATCGGTCAACTAACATACCGATGTACATTTATAGCTTATCATAAAGTATGTTTGTCTCACAAACATCCTATGAATGATCAGGGACAGTTTAGAATATCATTCATAATACTTTATAGTTTTACTATCAAAGTCACATACTTTGATGATATAAAGCTGAATATCATATTCAAGGTTTATTTTAGTAATAAGAATAAAATAACCAATACGCATTTATTATATAAAATATCTCTAAATAAAAACATTGTTTGTTTAACACAATCCATACATCTAGGTCTCAAATACATTGGCCTAGAGGATACTACTAACAATCTCCCACTTGCACTAGGCCGAATCTAACAAGTATCTAATACCCATCGACCTAGCATGACCCTCATGCTTTGCTTGAGAAAGTGGTTTAGTTAACGGATCGGCAACATTATCATCACCATCAACTCTGCATATTTTAATATCTCCTCTCGCAATGATCTCCCTGATCAAATGGAAACGTCGAAGTATGTGTTTGGTTCTCTGATGTGATCTTGGTTCCTATGCCTGCGCGATTGCCCCATTGTTATCACAATAAATATCCACTGGATTTGCGATACTAGGAACCACACCGAGTTCTTCAATGAACTTCTTCATCCAAACTGCTTCCTTAGCTGCTTCTGAAGCTGCTATGTACTCCGCTTCTGTCGTAGAATCCGCTACAGTGTCCTGTTTGGAACTTTTCCAACTTATTGCACCTCCATTCAAACAAAACACATAACCAGATTGCGATCTAAAATCATCATTGTCGGTTTGAAAGCTTGAGTCCGTGTAACCTGTTACAACTAGCTCACTTTCAAATCCTCCATAAACTAAGAATGAATCCTTAGTTCTTCTCAAGTACTTCAGAATATTCTTGACTGTTGTCCAGTGACTTTCACCGGGATCAGATTGATATCTGCTAGTTGCACTTAATGCATATGATACATCCGGTCTAGTACTAAGCATGGCGTACATGATCGATCCAATAGCCGAAGCATACGGAATTTTATTCATGTGATTTCGTTCTTCCTGATTAGCAGGACGTTGAGTCTTACTCAATTTTATGCCATGTGACATTGGTATGAAACCTCTTTTCGAATCTTCCATTCGAAATCGTGTCAACACTTTGTCAATATATGTACTTTGACTTAGATCTATGAGCCTTTTAGATCTATCTCTATAGATCTTAATGCCGAGTATATAAGCGGCATCTCCTAGGTCCCTCATTGCAAAAGACTTTCCTAAAAATGTCTTAACATTTGTTAAAGTCGGAATGTCATTTCCAATGAGTAATATATCATCTACATAAAGTACTAGAAAAACTATTGCGCTCCCACTAACCCTCTTGTAAACACAAGGTTCATCTTCATTTTTGATAAAACCAAAACCTTTGATTACTTCATCAAAATGAAGATTCCAACTCCGAGATGCTTGCTTTAATCCGTAAATGGATCGCTGCAATTTGCAAACCTTACCAGAATTCTTAGGATCAACAAAACCCTCGGGTTGTGTCATATACACATCCTCGAGTAAATTTCCATTAAGAAAAGCTGTTTTGACATCCATTTGCCATATCTCATAGTCATAATATGCAGCTATGGCAAGCAGAATTCTAATCGATTTAAGCATGACAACTGGTGAGAAAGTTTCTTCATAGAGTATACCATGGGTTTGTCGGAAACCTTTCGCAACAAGTCTTGCTTTATAGGTATGCACATTTCCGTCCATGTCAGTTTTCTTTTTTAAAACCCATTTACACCCAATGGTCTTAGAACCTTCAGGTGAATCAATTAGGTTCCAAACTTGATTATCGTACATGGATCGCATCTCAGTTTTCATGGCTTCTAACCATTTATGAGAATCAGGATCCTTTATAGCTTCTTGGTAAGATGTGGGTTCATCATCTATGAGAGCCACATTTCTATCATCAGTCACGAGAAATCCATATCTCTCGGGCTCATGACGAACTCTACCATATCTACGAGGAGTATCTTGTGTTTCAAGACCGGACTCGTCAACTCTTGAAGAGACTTGTGGATCTTCCAATGGCTGTTCATTGCTAATTAGTGGATCTTGAATTACTTCAAGATGTACTTTATTCCCACTAGTTCCTTTAGAAATAAATTCTCTTTCCAAAAAGATACCATTTCGAGCAACAAACACTTTGTTGTCGGATGGGTTATAAAAGTAATATCCTTTAGTTTCTTTAGGATATCCCACAAATAAGCATTTATCAGATTTCGGTGTTAACTTGTTAGAAACTTGACGCTTCACATAAGCTTCACAACCCCAAATCTTTAGAAAAGACAATGTGGGACTCCTCCCAGTCCATATCTCATATGGAGTCTTTTGAACAGCTTTTGATGGAATTCTGTTTAGTATGAACGTGGCAGTCTCAATGGCATAACCCCAAAAGGATATCGGAAGATCTGTTTGACTCATCATAGACCGAACCATATTTAGTAAAGTTCGGTTTCTCCTTTCCGAGACACCGTTCCATTGAGGTGTTCCAGGAGGAGTAAGTTGTGAAACTATTCCACAATCTTTAAGATGATTGTCAAACTCTAGACTTAAATATTCGCCACCTCGATCTGATCGAAGTGCTTTTATTTTCTTACCTAGCTGGTTTTCTACTTCATTTTTGAAAATTTTGAACAATTCAAAAGATTCGGATTTATGTTTCATTAAGTAAACATATCCATATCTACTTAAGTCATCAGTAAAAGTAATGAAGTATCGAAAACCACCTCTAGCCGGGTGTGCTCATTGGTCCGCATACATCTGTATGTATGAGATCCAATAACTCACTTGCCCTCTCACCTCTCTTTGTGAAAGGAGCCTTTGTCATCTTACCTAATAAACAAGATTCGCACGTCTCAAACGATTCTAAATCAAATGAGTCTAAAAGTCCATATTGGTGGAGTTTAGAAATGCGTTTCTCATTTATGTGTCCTAAACGACAATGCCAGAAATATGTCGGATTCAAATCATTAGATTTAAATCTCTTTGTATTAATGCTATAGATAGACTTGTAATGTTCATGATCAAGATTTAAAACATAAAGACCATTTTCTAATTGACCATTCGCATAGAAAATATTTTCTTTACTTATGGTAAAGTTATTATTCTCAATAACAAACTTAAAACCATCCAAAACCAATCTCGACACGTATACAATATTCTCTGTTCATAGCAGGTACATAGTAGCAATTATTTAAATTTATTACAAGTCCAGGAAGGTAAAGATAATAAATAAACGCCCACGGCTAATGCAACAACTCTTGCTTCATTTCCCACCCGCAGTCCACTTCACCTTTCGCTAATCTTCTACTCCTTTGCGGCCCCCGCACATTATTACAAATGTGAGTACCGCATCCGGTATCTAATACCCAAGATGAAGAAGTAGATAAATTAATTTCAATAACATTAATACCTGAAGTAGTAGTCTCACTACTCTTCTTCTTCTTTAGATCCTCCAAGTATGCCTGGCAATTTCTTTTCCAATGTCCTGGTTTGTTGCAGAAGAAACAAACACCCTCCTTGGGTTTCTTGTTCTTAGGTTCGGACAACACCTTGCCCTTACCTTTTCCTTTGACTTTGCCCTTGAATTTTCTCTTTTGACCCTTGCCTTTCGAATCAAGAGAACATCGTTGACAACATTTGTCTTCATAGTCCCCTCGAAGTTTTTCAGCATGCCGTGCAACTCGGAGATACTCTTGTCCATGTTATGCATATTATAGTTCATTATAAATGGCTTGAAATTCGGAGGAAGAGACCTAAGGATAAAATCGGTAGCCATCTCATTGCCAACCTTTGCCCCTAGTTTCTCAAGTTGATCAAGGTACCCTTTCATTTTCAGAATATGAGCACTCACCGAGGAGTTGGGAACCATCTTACAACTTGCTAATGCACAATGTGCATTATACCTCTCATTTCTAGCTTGCTCTTGGAACATTTCCTTGAGCTGTGCCAACATTGGAAATGCCTCTAAATTTTCAAACTGCTTCTCAAGATCAGCATCCATGGTGGCTAACATGAGACATGTCACATCATTAGAGTTGCTTGTATGCTTGGCATAAGTGTTTATCACTTCTTAATCAGCATCATCAGCGGGTTGGTTAGGAATGGGCCTTTCAAGGACATAGTTCTTCCTTTCTTGTTTGAGAACAATTCTCAAATTCCGATGCCAGTCAAGGAAGTTTTTCCCATTGAGCTTGTCCTTCTCAAGGACGGATCGCAATGTTAAAGTTGATGTGTTGTTTGTTGCCATTTTCTACACAGAATTAAATGCAGGTTTATATTAATATGTGATTTGAGATATTTTAATATAATTTTAACTCCCACTATTTTATTCAAATCAATAACCCTCAAATGTATTGATTCGGAAATTTTAACTTTAAATTTCATAGTGGGACAAGATCCATATTTCATCAAGTTCCAAGTGAGCTTTGGCTCATCGCCTAGAACCTAATTATTTAGGTAGGAACGTTTCCAATTGTATCGCATACAACTCTCGTTTAATCCATAGGATGAGCATCATATGCTCGGCGTATGCATCCTTTCATATGCCCCGAACCCAAGTCTGACTTGATAGTTCAGTTGAATCTAACCATGTCTAAATATCGAGAATCACCATTTCTCGCTTCTTATCACCCTAAGATTATGCTAATTCACTATGCTTTGGCATACCCAAATTTTGCATGATCGAAGGGATAATAAGTATAGATACATGGGAGGCATTTCTATGATTCAATATTATATGAGGGATTGTTATGTTTAATCTTTTGTTTTGTTGTTTTATTTTATCATGTATTTCATCATAGAACATCACATGCACAGATAAAATAAATATGATATGATATAACATGGCCTTGATGATCTAAATGAGCCAATCATTAAGATCATTTCCTAAGATACATTCAACCACAAGGCATTGATGAACTCCTTCATCTCCATGATGTGTATGAGGTGGACGGTGAACTCCTTCATCTCCATGATGTGTATGAGGTGGATGGTGAACCCTTTCATCTTCATGAAGCGTATGAGGTGGATGGTGAACTCCTTCATCTCCATGATGTGTATGATCGTGGTAGTTATATTATATATAAAATGAACGGAACCGTGCCCGTCATAATTAACCATCAAAATAAATTACATCACATCAATCAAGAACGGAACCATGCCCGTTGTTACATACATACATATATTACACACATCACATCATCACACACAAATCACAATCATTCATCACATATCTAATAGGCCATGTTATATGCATTATGTTGTACTTTAAATCATTTTACGAAATATGTATAAGGCGTTACAAATATGAAATTTGGGGTCTACGATTAATCTATGCGTGAGCGCGGGGTTCGGGGCGCGGCCCCGAAAAACGGGGCTCCCGCTGACCGGGGTCAAGGGGCGGAGCCCTTGCGGGGTCAAGGGGCAGAGCCCCTGCGGGGTTTCAAGGGGCAGCGCCCCTGAACAAATTTTATTTTATATGGTGCCGAAACTCAAAATTTCTTTAAAAAACTTGATGTGTTGAATACATCCTTTCGAAATTTTTTTTAGTGTATCATATACGTAGTTTCGCACCTTTTCATAAAATTTGGACACCCATCCTAAGGTTATGATACATCACATGCATCCCTTCATGACATACCCAAAGCACCCTTTCAATCATGTCGCAACCTTTCATAATCAAGATACATCACATGCACCCTTTCATGAAGTCGCATCCTTTCATGAAATCGCAACCTTTCATGATCAAGATACATCACATGCACCCTTTCATGAAGTCACATCCTTTCATGAATTCGCAACCTTTCATGATCAAGATACATCACATGCACCCTTTCATGAAATCGCAACCTTTCATGAATTCGCAACCTTTCATGATCAAGAGACATCACATGCACCCTTTCATGAAGTCGCACCCTTTCATGAAATTGCAACCGTTCATGATCAAGAGACATCACATGCACCCTTTCATGAAGTCGCACCCTTTCATGAAATTACAACCGTTCGTGACCAAAATTCAAAAATTGAAAAACACGCCTCAAAATCAAAAGAAATATTTCGAAAATGGTTTATCCGTCTTAATTTAATTGGAATTCACTTGGCTCGGATACCACTGTTGGGTTTCTACCGTTCATAACGCAGCGGAAAATAAAAAATGAAACAGAATCAAATTTGAAACCCAAAAGAAGGATCCGTGAATTACAATTAAATCAAAGAAAAATTCATAACTTTGTACCTTCGGATTACGCTTAATCCGTGATGATCAAAAACGAATATGGTTGACGCTTCTCGTTGCCCGATTTCAAACCGGTTTCCAAACCGATCCTTTGTATATTTCGCCTAACCGGTCTAACAAACCGATCTCCAAACGAACGGATTCTCCAAGCAAACCGATTCTCCAAACAAAACCACGGTTTCAACCCGAAGCACAAAGACGCCGCACTTCGCTTCGTCCTCTACCGGTATCCACACGAACAACCCCTTTGAACGGATAAAGAACGATATATGCTAGTATCCGTTCTTCATTTCTCTCACAGAAATAACAAGAGAATAATTTTCGGATTTTTCTCTCCTCTTTTTCTCACAAAAGATGGACGAAAATATTATAATCCTTCTTTTGATTTTGGGGTGTCTCTTGTGCCTACATAGTCCATAAGTTTCATATCCTATGTGCATGGTAACTATGTAACCATATATGCAACACACCTTATCATATAAGATGTAGGATTGGATGTGTCACTTGACTATGTAGCTCTCCATACAACTTATCACATAAGTTATGATTTTTCTGTGTACGTCTCAATAGTTGTTCTTTGTGTGTGACCCTGTAGGTTTACTTAATGTTGGCAATAATCACAACGGATTATAAATCATGAGCGGCCTCTAGCAAGACATCATGATTACCCAAATTAAGCAAATATAGATGATTCGATCAAACCTAATTTATGTCATGCATTGTATCCCTTTGTTACACGATATCTATATCGTCTATAAGGCATGATATGTGTCAACCTTATGTTGGTCGATAAATATTTCTTGACACCGAATTTGATTGAACATGAAATGACATTAATAACTCTTTATTAATTCACTTGAGCACGGCCGTGCGTTTCTTCAATCAAATCATCAAGAGGCCTAAAGATATCTCTCTCAATTTATGAGAGGAACAAATCCTATCTTAATTAAACTCTTTCCTCCGCATAATTCATTATATACCTAATTATAATCTTTATGACCGCCCGGTTAAAGGCGATGTTAGATTATATTAAAGTATAAAATTTCTCATGTAGGAAACCGAGATAATCTCAAGTCTAAGGATTACGAGATACATTCTTTACCGAGAATAACTAATGACACGAACCATGTAGTATTCTCACGGTGGGTCAATCCAAGTATATGGTCTCTAACATATACTTATGTTAATGACTTAATAACTCTTATTCATGATCGGTAAAAACGTGACCATCGGTCAACTAACATACCGATGTACATTTATAGCTTATCATAAAGTATGTTTGTCTCACAAACATCCTATGAATGATCAGGGACAGTTTAGAATATCATTCATAATACTTTATAGTTTTACTATCAAAGTCACATACTTTGATGATATAAAGCCTGAATATCATATTCAAGGTTTATTTTAGTAATAAGAATAAAATATCCAATACGCATTTATTATATAAAATATCTCTAAATAAAAACAATGTTTGTTTAACACAATCCATACATCTAGGTCTCAAATACATTGGCCTAGAGCATACTACTAACAAAACCTCCCCCACCACACTTAAACTTTTGTGTAGCAAATGTTTAAGTGTGAAAGAGAAGTTTTGTAAAAATAAGAAAATAAAATAAAGAAAGGAAAAATACGACCTGACACGACGAGTTGCCTCTCGCCAGCGCCCTTGTTTAACGTCTTGAGCTCGACGCATTTTTGCTCATTTGTTCGTACCTTCCCCGCTCGGGTACTCGTCGAACTCTTGCTGGTCTAGCCACCTTGTATCGTGATTTTCGTAAAACGCCTTGAGTCGGTGCCCATTGACTTTGAACGCGCCATTCTTTTCACTAAAAATTTCAAAAACTCCAAAGGGCAAAATATCTGTTATTTCAAAAGGCCCTATCCACCTACTCTTCAATCTCCCAGGATGTAACCTCAACCGAGAATTGAATAACAAGACTTTATCTCCCACTTTGAATTCTTTTCTCTTAATTATCTTGTCATGATAGGTGACCAATTTTTCTTTATAAATTCGAGAGTTGTCATATGCCTCAATTCATTTAAAAAAGATAAGTTTTATCTTTTATTTTTAAAACTGCAAAAATTGAAGTCTTTTACCTGGAAAAAACTAAATTTGTATGGTTCTTCACAAGAACACAAAGAATGAAGTCTAATAGATGGAAATAACTCCGTTGTTATAGATTTTCACAAATCCAAAAAAATCGGATGGAAGTGTTATACATGGAAAAAAGAAATATCTTGTTGTTTTCTCAAAACCATAAAAATTTAAATCTAATACATAAAAAAAAACAAAAATAGTATTTATATTCACAAAACCTCAGAAAATGAAACCTTATAGGTGGAACTATCTCCATCGTTATTTATCTCAATAAAAATAAGAAGAAAAAAATCGAATTGGAGTGAAATACATCGAAAAAAGAAAACTTCTTTCTGTTTTCCGAATTCCGAAAAAAAAAAAAAAAAAAAAAAACAAATAGAATGTAAAAACATAATTTGCATGGTTTTCATAAAAACACAAAAAGTGACGTGTAATACAAGGAAAAATACTCCGACGTTATTCATTTTCATAAAAACACAAAAATCATCATTGAAGTGTAATATATTTAAAAAACAAAATTTTATTTTGTTAAAAAAAACCACAAAAATTGATTTCTTTTACATGGAAGAACAAAATTTGTATTATTTTTCACAAAATCATAAAGAATGAAGTCAAATATGTGTAAATAACTCCGTTGTTATTAATTTTCACAAAACCAAACAAATCAGATGGCTGTGTTATACACGGAAAAAAGAAATCTCCTGTTGTTTTCTGAAAACCATAAAAATTTAAATCTTATACATAAAAAAAAAAATTGGATTTATATTCACAAAACCTCAGAAAATGAAAGCTTATACGTGGAAATAACTCCATCGTTATATATCTCCATAAAAACAAGAAGAAAAAAATCGAATTGAAGTGAAATATATCGAAAAAAGCAAACTTCTTTCTGTTTTCTGAATTCCACAAAAAATTAAAATAAGAACACGGAAAAAACATAATTTGCATGCTTTTTCATAAAAACACAAAATATGAAGTGTAATACAAGAAAAAAATTTCGTCGTTATTCATTTTCCCAAAAACACAAAAATCGAATTGAAGTGTAATACATTTAAAAAAGAAAAGTTTTATTTTGTTAAAAAAACCACAAAAATTGACGTCTTTTACATTGAAAAAAATAAAGTTGTATTGTTTTTCACAAAACCACAGAGAATGAAGTCTAATACGTGGAAATAACTCCCTTGTTATTATTTTTCACAAAACCAAAAAAATCGGATGGCTGTGTTATACACGGAAAAAAGAAATCTCCTGTTGTTTTCTGAAAACCATAAAAATTTAAATCTAATACATAAAAAAAATAAAAATTGTATTTATATTCACAAAACCTCATAAAATAAAAGCTTATACGTGGAAATAACTCCATCGTTATATATCTCCATAAAAACAAGAAGAAAAAATATCGAATTGAAGTGAAATACATCAAAAAAAGCAAAGTTCTTTCTTTTTTCCGAATTCCACAAAAAATTAAAACAAATACATGGTAAAAACTTAATTTTCATGGTTTTTAGTAAAAATACAAAAAATAAAGTGTAATACATGGAAAATACTCCGTCGTTATTCATTTTCACAAAAACACAAAAATAGAATTGAAGTGTAATAATCCATTTAAAAATGAAGAGTTTTATTTTTTCTTAAAAACCGCAAAAATTGAAGTCTTTTACACGAAAAAAACTAAATTTGTAAATTTGTATTGTTTTTCACAAAACCACAAAGAATGAAGCCAAATACGGGGAAATAACCCCGTTGTTATTGATTTGCACGAAATCAAAAAAATCGAATGGAAGTTTTATACATGGAAAAAAGAAATCTCTTGTTGTTTTCTGAAAACCATAAAAATTTAAATCTAATACATAAAAAAAACAAAAATTGTATTTATATTCACAAAACCTCAGAAAATGAAAGCTCATACATGGAAATAACTCCATCGTTATTTATCTCCATAAAAACAAGAAGAAAAAAAATCGAATTGAAGTGAAATACATTGAAAAAAGCAAACTTCTTTCTGTTTTCTAAATTTCACAAAAAATTAAAACAAATACATGTTAAGAACATAATTTGCATGGTTTTTACTAAAAATACAAAAAATGAATTGTAATACAAGGAAAAAATCCCGTCGTCATTCATTTTCACAAAAACACAAAAATCGAATTGAAGTCTAATGCATTTAAAAAAGAAAAGTTCTATTTTGTTAAAAAAACCACAAAAATTGAAGTCTTTTACAAGGAAAAAACTAAATTTGTATGATTTTTCACAAAACCACAAAGAATGAAGTCTAATACATGGAAATAAGTCCGTCGTTATAGATTTTCACAAATCCAAAAAAATCAGATGGAAGTTACATGGAAAAAATAAATCTCTTGTTGTTTTCTCAAAACCATAAAAATTTAAATCTAGTACATAAAAAAAATAAAAATTGTATTTATATTCACAAAATCTCAGAAAATGAAACCTTATACATGGAGATATCTCCATTGTTATTTATCTCCATAAAAACAAGAAGGGAAAAAATTGAATTGAAGTGAAATAGATCGAAAAAATCAAACTTTTTTCTGTTTTCTTAATTCCACAAAAAATTAAAAAAGATACATGGAAAATCATAATTTTCATTGTTTTTTGTAAACACACAACGAAGTGTAATACATGGAAAATACTCTGTCGTTATTCATTTTCAAAAAAACACAAAAATCGAATTGAAGCGCAACAATCCATTAAAAAAAAAGTTTTATTTTTTTTTTAAAAACCGCAAAAATTGAAGTCTTTTACATCGAAAAAACTAAATTTGTATGATTTTTCACAAAACCACAAAGAATGAAGTTTAATACATGGAAATAACTCTGTTGTCATAGATTTTCACAAATAAAAAAAAATCGGATGAAAGTGTTATACATGGAAAAAAAGAAATCTCTTGTTGTTTTCTCAAAACCATAAAAATTTAAATCTAATACATAAAAAAAACAAAAATTGTATTTATATTCTGAAAACCTCAGAAAATGAAACCTTATATGTGAAAATATCTCCATCGTTATTTATCTCCATAAAAACAAGAAGAAAAAAAATCGAATTGGAGTGAAATACATCAAAAAAAGCAAACTTCTTTCTGTGTTCTGAATTCCACAAAAAATTAAAAGAGATACATGGAAAAAACATAATTTGAATGGTTTTTCAAAAACACACAAAAAATAAAGTGTAATACATGGAAAATACTCCGTCATTATTCATTTTCACAAAACACAAAAATCGAATTGAAGTGTAACAATCCATTTAAAAAAGATAAGTTTTATCTTTTTCCATGTAATACATTTCAATTAAATTTTTTTGGTTATGTGAAAATCAACAACAATGTACTTTTTTCTTTGTATTAGATCTTAATTTTTGTGGCTTTAGTGAAAAACAATATTAATTGGTGTGTTTTCCATATATTAGACATCAATTTTACTGGTTTTTGGAAATAAAAAAAGATTATTTTTTTTCATATAATACAACTCAATTCGATTTTTGTGGTTATGTGAAAATCAGTAACAATGAAGTTTTTTCTAAGTATTAGATTTTTTGTTTTGTGGTTTTGTGGTTTTGTGAAAAATAATATAAATTTGTGTGCTTTCCATACATTAGACTTCAATTTTTGTTGTTTTGTGAAAATAATAAAAGATTCTTTTTATTCTTTTATTAAAATTCAATTAAATTTTTTTGGTTATGTGAAAATCAACAACAATGTAGTTTTATCTATTTATTACATTTTAATTTTTGTGGTTTTGTGAAAAATAATATAAATTTGAGTTTTTTCCATGTATTAGACTTCAATTTTTGAGGTCTTGTGAAAATAACAAAAGATTCTTTTTTTCCATGTATTACAACTCAACTCGATTTTTCTAGTTATGTCAAAATCAGTAATAATGGAGTTTTTTCTATGTATTAGATTTTTTGTTTTGTGATTTTTTTAAAAACAATATAAATTTGAGTTTTTTCCATGTATTAGACTTCAATTTTTGTGGTTTTGTGAAAATAACGAAATATTATTATTTACCCATGTATTACAACTCAATTCGATTTTTTGGTTATCTGAAAATAAATAATAATTCAGTTTTTTCTATGCATAAAATTTTAAGTTTTGTGGTTTTGTGAAAAACAATATAAATTTGTGTGCTTTCCATTTATTAGACTTCAATTTTTGTGGTTTTGTGAAAATAACAAAAGATTATTTTTTTCCATTGATGGCAATTCAATTAAATTTTTTTGGTTATGTGAAAATCAACAACAATATAGTTTCTTTTCTATTTATTATATTTTAGTTTTTGTTGTTTTGTGAAAAACTATATAAATTTGTGTTATTGCCATGTATTAGACTTCAATTTTTATGGTTTTGTGAAAATAACTAAAGATTATTTTTTTTCCGTGTATTACAACTCAATTCGATTTTTTTGGTTATGTGAAAGTCAATAAGAATGGAGTTTTTTCTATGTATTAAATTTTAAGTTTTGTGATTTTGTGAAAAACAATATAAATTTGTGTGCTTTCCACGTATTAAAATTCATTTTTTGTGATTTTGTCAAAATAACAAAATATTATTTTTTTCCATGCATTACAATTAAATTAAATTTTTTTGGTTTTGTAAAAACAACAACAATATAGTTTTTTCTATTTATTATATTTTAGTTTTTGTTGTCTTGTGAAAAACTATATAAATTTGTGTTTTTTCCAGGTATTAGATTTCAATTTTTGTGGTGTTGTGTAAATAACTAAAGATTATTTTTTTTCCGCATATTACAACTCAATTCGATTTTTTTTGTTAGGTGAAAATCAGTAACAACGGAGTCTTTTTTATGTATTAAATTTTAAGTATTGTGATTTTGTGAAAAATAATATAAAATTGTGTGCTTTCCATGCATCAGACTTCATTTTTTCTTGTTTTGTGAAAATAATAAAAGATTATTTTTTCCTTTTATTACAATTCAGTTAAATTTTTTAGGTTATGTGAAAATCAACAACAATATATTTTTTTCTATGTGAAAAACAATATAAATTCCATGTATTGGACTTCAATTTTTGAGGTTTTGTGAAAATAACAAAATATTATTTTTTTCCATGTAATACAATTCAATTAAATTTTTTTGGTTATGTGAAAATTAACAACAATGTACTTTTTTCTTTGTATTAGATCTTAATTTTTGTGGCTTTAGTGAGAAAGAATATTAATTGGTGTGTTTTCCACGTATTAGACTTCAATTTTAGTGGTTTCATGGAAATAAAAAAGGATTATTTTTTTTCATGTAATACAACTCAATTCGATTTTTGTGGTCATGTGAAAATTAGTAACCATGATGTTTTTTCTGAGTGATTTTGTGTTTTGTTGTTTTGTGAAAAACAATATAAATTTGTGTGCTTTCCATGCATTAGACTTCAATTTTTATTGTTTTGTGAAAATAATAAATGATTATTTTTTTCCTTTTATTACAATTCAATTAAATTTTTTTGGTTATGTAAAAATCAACAACAATGTAGTTTTTTCGATGTATTAGATTTTAGTTTCTTGGTTTTGTGAAAAACAATATAAATTTCTTTTTTTTTTCCATGTATTAGACTTCAATTTTTGAGGTTTTGTGAAAATAACAAAAAGATTCTTTTTTTCCATGTATTACAACTCAACTCGATTTTTCTGGTTATGTCAAAATCAGTAATAATGGTGTTTTTTCTATGTATTAGATTTTTTGTTTTGTGATTTTGTTAAAAACAATATAAATTTGAGTTTTTTCCATGTATTAGATTTCAATTTTTGTGGTTTTGTGAAAATAATGAAATATTATTATTTTCCCATGTATTAC
Organism: Juncus inflexus; assembly: GCA_024447665.1. Classification (NCBI taxonomy): domain Eukaryota; kingdom Viridiplantae; phylum Streptophyta; class Magnoliopsida; order Poales; family Juncaceae; genus Juncus; species Juncus inflexus. Next base: position 8,462,481 of record JAJHPC010000011.1, on the reverse strand, counting down.
AACTCAATTCGATTTTTTGGTTATCTGAAAATCAATAACAATTGAGTTTTTTTCTATGCATAAAATTATAAGTTTTGTGGTTTTGTGAAAAAAACTATAAATTTGTGTGATTTCAATTTATTAGATTTCAATTTTTGTGGTTTTGTGAAAATAACAAAAGATTATTGTTTTTCATGTATTACAATTCAATTAAATTTTTTTGGTTATGTGAAAATCAACAACAATATATTTTTTTCTATTTATTATATTTTAGTTTTTATTGTTTTGTTAAAAACTATATAAATTTGTGTTTTTTCCATGTATTAGGCTTCGATTCTTATGGTTTTGTGAAAATAACTAAAGATTATTTTTTTCCGTGTATTACAACTCAATTCAATTTTTTTGGTTATGTAAAAATTAATAACAATAGAGTTTTTTCTATGTATTAAATTTTAAGTACTGTGATTTTATGAAAAACAATATAAATTTGTGTGCTTTCCATGTATTAAAATTCAATTTTTATGATTTTGTCAAAATAACAAAATATTATTTTTTCCCCACGTATTACAATTAAATTAAATTTCTTTGGTGTTGGAAAAATAAATAACAATATAGTTTTTTTCTATTTATTATATTTTAGTTTTTGTTGTTTTGTGAAAAACTATATAAATTTGTGTTTTTTCCATGTAAATAACTAAAGATTATTTTTTCCGTGTATAACAACTCAATTCGATTTTTTTGGTTATGTTAAAATCAATAATAATGGAGCTTTTTCTATGTATTAAATTTTAAGTTTTGTGATTTTGTGAAAAACAATATAAATTTGTATGCTTTCCATGCATTAGACTTCAATTTTTGTTGTTTTGTGAAAATAATAAAAGATTATTTTTTTCCTTTTATTACAATTCAATTAAATTTTTTTGGTTATTTAAAAATCAACAACAATGTAGTATTTTCTATGTATTAGATTTTAATTTTTGTGGTTTTGTGAAAAACAATATAAATTTGAGTTTTTTCCAAATATTAGACTTCAATTTTTGAGGTTTTGTGAAAATAACAAAAGATTATTTTTTTTCCATGTATTACAGCTCAACTCGATTTTATAGTTCGTGTCAAAATCAGTAACAATTGAGTTTTTTCCATGTATTAGATTTTATGTTTTGTGGTTTTGAGAAAAACAATATAAATTTGTGTGCTTTCCACGCATTAGACTTCAATTATAGTAATTTTGTAAAAATACCAAAATATTATTTTTTTCCATGTTTTACAATTGAACAAAATTTTTTGTTGTTTTGTGAAAATAACAAAAGATTATTATTTTCCCATGTATTACAACTCATTTAGATTTTTTGGTTATCTAAAAATCAATAACAGTGGAGTTTTTTCTATGTATTAAATTTTATGTTTTGTGGTCTTGTGAAAAACTATATAAATTTGTGTTTTTTCCATGTATTAGACTTCAATTTTTGTGGTTTTGTGAAAATAACAAAAGTTTATTTTTTTCCTTGTATTACTACTCAACTCGATTTTTCTACTTATGTCAAAATCAGTAAAAATGGAGTTTTTTCTACGTATTAGATTTTAGGTTTTGTTGCTTTAGTGAAAAACAATATAAATTTGTGTGCTTTCCATGCATTTGACTTCAATTTTTGTGGTTTTGTGAAAATAACTAAAGATTATTATTTTTCCATGTATTACAACTTAATTTGATTTTTTGGTTATCTGATAACAATGGAGTTTTTTCTATGTATTAAATTTTAAATTTTGTGATTTTTCCATGTATTAGACTTCAATTTTTGTGGTTTTGTGAAAATAACAAAAGATTCTTTTTTTCCATGTATTACAACTCAACTCGATTTTTTTGGTTATGTCAAAATCAGTAATAATGGAGTTTTTTCTATGTATTAGATTTTTTGTTTTGTGGTTTCGTTAAAAACAATATAAATTTGAGTTTTTTCCATGTATTAGACTTAAATTTTTGTGGTTTAGTGAAAATAACGAAATATTATTTTTTTTCCCATGTATTACAACTCAATTCGATATTTTGGTTATCTGAAAATCAATAACAATTGAGTTTTTTCTATGCATAAAATTTTAAGTTTTGTGATTTTGTGAAAAACAATATAAATTTGTGTGATTTGCATTTATTAGACTTCAATTTTTATTGTTTTGTGAAAATGACAAAAGATTATTTTTTTCCATGTATTACAATTCAATTAAATTTTTTTGGTTATGTGAAAATCAACAACAATATAGTTTTTTTCTATTTATTATATTTTAGTTTTTGTTGTTTTGCGAAAAACAATATAAATTTGTGTTTTTTCCATGTATTAGACTTCAATTTTTATGGTTTTGTGAAAATAACTAAAGATTACTTTTTTCCGTGTATTACAACTCAATTTGATTTTTTTGTTTATGTGAAAATCAATAACAATAGAGTTTTTTCTATATATTGAATTTTAAGTTTTGTGATTTTATGAAAAATAATATAAATTTGTGTGCTTTCCATGTATTAAAATTCAATTTTTGTGATTTTGTCAAAATAACAAAATATTATTTTTTTCCATGAATTACAATAAGTTTATATATTTTTGGTTTTGTAAAAATCAATAACAATATAGTTTTTTCGATTTATTATATTTTAGTTTTTGCTGTTTTGTGAAAAACTATATAAATTTGTGTTCTTTTCCATGTATTAAACTTTAATTTTTATGGTGGTGTGTAAATAACTAAAGATTATTTTTTTCCATGTATAACAACTCAATTCGATTTTTTTGGTTATGTGAAAATCAATAACAATCGAGTTTTTTCTATGTATTAAATTTTAAGTTTTGTGATTTTGTGAAAAACAATATAAATTTGTATGCTTTCTATGCATTAGACTTCATTTTTTGTTGTTTTGTGAAAATAATAAAAGATTATTTTTTCCTTTTATTACAATTCATTTAAATTTTTTAGGTTATGTAAAAAAAATTAAGAATTTAATTTTTTTGTCTTTGTAAATATAACAAAATATTATTTTTTTCCATGTATTACAATTCAACTAAATTTTTTTGAAAATAAAAAACAATGTAGTTTTTTCTATATAGTAGATTTTAATTTTTGTGGTTTTGTGAAAAATAAATTTGTGTATTTTGCCATGTATTACACTTCAATTTTTGAGGTTTTATGCAAATAACAAAAGATTATTATTTTCCATGTATTACAACTCAACTCTATTTTTTTGGTTGTGTCAAAATCAGTTACAATGGAGTTTTTTCTATGTATTAGATTTTCTGTTTTGACGATTTGTAAAAAAAAATATAAATTTGTGTGCTTTCTATGCATTAGAGTTTAATTTTTGTAGTTTCCTGAAAATAATAAAGGATTATTTTTTCGTTTTATTACAATTCAATTAATTTTTTTTGGTTATGTGAAAATCAACAACAATGTCGTTTTTTCTATGTATTAGATTTTAATTTTTGTGGTTTTGTGAAAAAATATGAATTTGTGAGTTTTGCCAGGTATTAGACTTCGATTTTTGAGGTTTTGTGAAAATAACAAAAGATTATTTTTTTCCATGTATTACAACTAAACTCGATTTTTTTTGTTCTGTCAAATCAGTAACAATGGAGTTTTTTCTATGTATTAGATTTTATGTTTTTTGGATTTGTGAAAAACAATATAAATTTGTGTGATTTCTATGCAATAGACTTTAATTTTTGTGGTTTTTTGAAAATAATAAAAGATTATTTTTTCCTTTTATTACAATTCAATTAAATTTTTTTGGTTTTGGTTATGTCAAAATCAACAGGAATGTAGTTTTTCCTATGTATTAGATTTTAATTTTTGTGGTTTTGTGAAAAACAATATAAATTTCTTTTTTTTCCTTGTTTTAGACTTCAATTTCTTTGGTTTTGTGAAAATAACTAAAGATTATTATTTTCCCATGTATTACAACTCAATTGTGTTTTTTCTATGGATTAAATTTTATGTTTTGTGGTTTTGTTAAGAAAAATATAAATTTGTGTGCTTTCCATGTATTAGACTTCATTTTTTTTTGTTTTGTGAAAATAACAAAAGATTATTTCTTTCCATGTATTACAATTCAATTAAAAATTTTTGGTTATTTGAAAATCAACAACAACGTAGTTTTTTCTAAGTATTAGATTTTAATTTTTGTGGTTTTGTGAAAAACAATATGAATTTCTTTTTTTTTCATGTATTAGACTTCAATTTTTGTGGTTTTGTGAAAATAACTAAAGATTATTATTTTCCCATGTATTACAACTCAATTCGATTTTTTGGTTATTTGAAAATTAATTACAATGATGTTTTTTCTATGTATTAAATTTTATTTTTTGCGGTTTTGTGAAAAACAATATAAATATGTGTAATTTCCATGTATTAAAATTCAATTTTTGCGATTTTGTCGATATAAAAAATATTATTATTTTCCATGTATTACAATTAAAAAAAAATTCTAGTTTTGTAAAAATCAACAACAATATAGTTTTTTCTATGTATTATATTTTAGTTTTTGTTGTTTTGTGAAAAACTATATAAATTTGTGTTTTTTCCATGTATTAGACTTCAATTTTTATGGTTTTGTGAAAATAACTACGATTATTTTTTTTCCGTGTATTAGAACTCAATTCAATTTTTTTGGTTATGTGAAAATCAATAACAATGGAGTTTTTTCTGTGTATTAAATTTTAAGTTTTGTGATTTTGTGAAAAATAATATACATTTTTGTGCTTTCCATGCATTAGACTTTAATTTTTGTTGTTTTGTGAAAATAATAAAAGATTATTTTTTTCCATTTATTACAATTCAGTTAAATTTTTTTGGTTATGTGAAAATCAACAACAATATATTTTTTTTCTACGTATTAGATGTTCATTTTTGTGGTTTTGTGAACAACAATATAAATTTCTTTTTTTTTCCATGTATTAGACTTCAATTTTTGTGCTTTTGTGAAAATAACTAAAGATTATTATTTTCCCATGGATTACAACTCAATTCGATTTTTATGGTTATGTGAAAATCAATAACAATGGAGTATTTTTAATGTATTAAATTTTAATTTTTGTGATTTTGTGAAAAATAATAAAAAATTGTGTTTTCCATGTATTAGAATTCAATTTTTCGGTCTTTGTAAAAATAACTAAATATTATTTTTTCCATGTATTAAAATTTAATTAAATTTTTTTTGGTTATATAAAAATCAACAACAATGTAGTTTTTTCTATGTATTAGATTTTAATTTGCGTGATTTTGTGAAAAACTATATAAATTTGAGTTTTTTCCATGTATTAAACATTAATTTTTGAGGTTTTATGAAAATAACAAAAGATTATTTTTTTCATGTATTACAACTCAACTCGATTTTTTTGGTTGTGTCAAAATCAGTAACAATGGAGTTTTTTCTATATATTAGATTTTATGTTTTGTGATTTTGTGAAAAACAATATAAATTTGTTTGCTTTCCATGCATTAGACTTCAATTTTTGTTGTGTTGTGAAAATAATAAAAGATTATTTTTTTCCTTTTATTACAATTCAATTAAACTTTTTTGGTTGGGTGAAAATCCACAACAATGTAGTTTTTTCTATGTGTTAGATTTTAATTTTTGGGGTTTTGTGAAAAACAATATAAATTTCTTTTTTTTCCATGTATTAGACATCAATTTTAGTGGTTTTGTGAAAATAACTAAAGATTATTATTTTCCCATGTATTACAACTCAATTAGATTTTTTGGTTATTTGAAAATCAATAACAATGGGGTTTTTTCTATGTATTAAATTTTATGTTTTGTGGTTTTGTGAAAAACAATATAAATATGTGTGCTTTCCTTGTATTAGAATTCAATTTTTGTGGTTTTGTAAAAATAACAAAATATTATTTTTTTCCACGTATTACAATTAAATTAAATTTTTTTCTGTTTTGCAAAAATCAACAACAATATAGTTTTTTCTATGTATTAGATTTCAGTTTTTGGTGTTTTATGAAAAAGTATATCAATATGTGTTTTTTCCATGTATTAGACTTCAATTTTTATGTTTTTGTGAAAATAACTTAAGATTATTCTTTTTCGTGTATTACAACTCAATTTGATTTTTTTGGTTATGTGAAAATCAATAACAATGGAGTTTTTCTATGTATTAAATTTTAAGTTTTGTGATTTTGCGAAAAACAATATAAATTTGTGTGCTTCCTATGTATTAGAATTCAATTTTTATGGTTTTGTAAAAATAACAAAATATAATTGTTTTCCATGTATTACAATTCAATTAAATTATTTTGGTTATGTGAAAATAAACAACAATGTAGTTTTTTTATGTATTAGATTTTAATTTTTGTTGTTTTGCGAAAAATAATATAAATTGGTGTGTTTTGCCATGTGTTAGGCTTCAATTTTTGAGGTTTTGTGAAAATAACAAAAGATTATTTTTTTTCCGTGTATTACAACTCAACACGATTTTTCTAGTTGTGTCAAAATCAGCAACAATGGAGTTTTTATGTTTTAGATTTTATGTTTTGTTGTTTTCCGAAATAAAATATAAATTTGTGTGCTTTTCATGCATTAGACTTCAATTTTTTTGGTTTTGTAAAAATAACAAAATATTATTTTTTCCCATGTATTACAATTTAATTAAATTTTTTTGGTTATGTGAAAATCAACAACAATGTAGTTTTTTCAATGTATTAGATTTTAATTTTTGTGGTTTTGTGAAAATCCATATAAATTTGAGTTTTTTCCATGTATTAAACTTCAATTTTTGAGCATTTGTGAAAATAACAAAATATTCTTTTTTTCCATGTATTACAACTTAACACGATTTTTCTGGTTTTGTCAAAATTAGTAACAATGGAGTTTTTTCTATGTATTAGATTTTATGTTTTGTGGTTTTGTGAAGAACAATATAAATTTGTGTGCTTTCCACGCATTAGACTTCAATTTTTGTTGTTTTGTGAAAATAATAAAAGATTATTTTTTTCCTTTTATTACAGTTCAACTAAATTTTTTTGGTGATGTTCAAATCAACAATAATGTAGTTTTTTCTATGTATTAGATTTTAATTTTGTGGTTTTGTGAAAAACAACATAAATTTCTTTTTTTATGCATGTATTGGATTTCGATTTTTCTGGTTTTCGGAAAATAACTAAAGATTATTATTTTCAAATGTATTATAACACAATTCAACTTTTTGGTTTTCTGAAAATCAGTAACAATAGAGTTTTTTCTATGTATTAAATTTTATGTTTTGTGATTTTGTGAAAAAAAATATAAATTTGTGTGCTTTCCATACATTAGACTTCAATTTTTGTTGTTTTACGAAAATAATAAAAGATTATTTTTTTCCATTTATTAGAATTCAATTATGTTTTTTTGGTAATATAAAAAATAATTTGGTAATATAACAACAATGTAGTTTTCTCTATGTATTGGATTTTAATTTTTATGGTTCAGTGAAAAATAATATAAATTTGTGTTTTTCCCTTGTATTAGACTTCAATTTTTGTGGTTTTGTGAAAATAACTGAAGATTATTATTTTCCCTTGTATTACAACTCAACACGATTTTTCTGGTTTGTAAAAATCAGTAGCAATGGAGTTTTTTATATGTATTAGATTTTATGTTTTGTGGATTTATGAAAAACAATATAAATTTGTGTGTTTTCCATGCATTAGCAATTTTTGTCGTGTTGTGAAAATAATAAAATATTATTTTTTCCTTTTATTACAATTCAATTAAATTTTTTTGGTTATGTGAAAAATATTTTCTATGTATTAGCTTTTAATTTTTGTGGTTTGTGAAAAACAATATAAATTTCTTTTTTTTTCCATTTATTAGACTTCAATTTTAGTGGTTTTGTGAAAATAACTAAAGTTTATTATTTTCCCATGTATTACAACTCAATTCGATTTTTGGGTTATCTAAAAATCAATAACAATGGGGTTTTTTTCAACGTATTAAATTTTATGTTTTGTGGTTTTGTGAAAAACAATATAAATATGTGTGCTTTCGATATATTAGAATTCAATTTTTGTGGTTTTGTAAAAATAACGAAATATTATTTTTTTCCATGTATTACAATTAAATTAAATTTTTTTTGGTTTTGTAAAAATCAACAATAATATAGTTTAATCTATGTATTAGATTTTAGTTTTTGTTGTTTTATGTAAAACTATATAAATTTGTACTTTTTCCTTGTATTAGACTTCAATTTTTATGTTTTTGTGAAAATAACTAGAGATTATTTTTTTTCGTGTATTGCAACTCAATTCGATTTTTTTGGTTATGTGAAAATCAATAACAATGGAGTTTTTTCTATGTATTAAATTTTGAATTTTGTGGTTTTGTGAAAAACAATATAAATTTGTGCCGTTTCCATGTATTACAATTCAATTTTTACGGTTTTGTAGAAATACCAAAATATTATTTTTTTCCATATTTTACAATTCAATTAAATTTGTTTTGGTTTTGTGAAAATCAAGAACAATGTAGTTTTTTCTATGTATTAGATTTTAATTTTTGTTGTTTTGTGAGAAACAATATAAATTTTTGAGGTTTTGTGAAAATAACAAATGATTATTTTTTTCCATGTATTACAACTCAACTCGATTTTTCTGGTTGCGTCAAAATCAGTAACAATGGAGTTTTTTTTATGTATTAGATTTTATGTTTTGTTGTTTTGTGAAAAACAATATAAATTTGTGTGGTTTCCATGCATTAGACTTCAATATTTGTGGTTTTGTAAAAATATCAAAATATTATTTTTTTCCACGTATTACAATTTAATTAAATTTTTTTGGTTATGTCAAAATCAACAAGAATGTAGTTTTTTCGATGTATTAGATTTTAATTTTTGTTGTTTTGTGAAAAACCATATAAATTTGAGTTTTTTCCATGTATTGAACTTCAATTTTTCAGCTTTTGTGAAAATAACAAAAGATTCTTTTTTTCCATGTATTACAGCTCAACACGATTTTTCTGGTTATGTCAAAATCAGTCACAATGGAATTTTTCTCTACGTATTAGATTTTATGTTTTGTGGTTTTATGAAAAACAATATAAATTTGTGTGTTTTCCATGCATTAGAGTTCAATTTTTGTTGTGTTGTGAAAATAATAAAATATTATTTTTTCCATTTATTACAATTTAATTAAATTTTTATGGTTATGTGAAAAATAATAACAATGTAGTTTTTTCTATGTATTAGATTTTAATTTTCGTAGTTTTGTGAAAAACAATATAAATTTCTTTTTTTTTCCATTTATTAGACTTCAATTTTGGTGGTTTTGTGAAAATACCTAAAGTTTATTATTTTCCCACGTATTACAACTCAATTTGATTTTTTGGTTATTTAAAAATCAATAACAATGGGGTTTTTTTCAATGTATTAAATTTTATGTTTTGTGGTTTTGTGAAAAACAATATAAATATTTGTGCTTTCGATATACTAGAATTCAATTTTTGTAGTTTTGTAAAAATAACGAAATATTATTTTTTTTCCATGTATTACAATTGAATTATATTTTTTTTTGTTTTGTAAAAATCAACAATAATATAGTTTAATCTATGTATTAGTTTTTGTTTTTGTTGTTTTATGAAAAACTATATAAATTTATACTTTTTCCATGTAGACTTCAATTTTTATATTTTTGTGAAAAGAACTAAAGATTATTTTTTTCCGTGTATTACAACTCAATTCGATTTTTTTGGTTATGTGAAAATCAATAACAATGGAGTTTTTTCAATGTATTAAATTTTGAGTTTTGTGGTTTTGTGAAAAACAATATAAATTTGTGTTCTTTCCATGTATTACAATTCAATTTTTATGATTTTGTAGAAATACCAAAATATTATTTTTTTTCCATATTTTACAATTCAATTAAATTGGTTTGGTTTTGTGAAAATCAACAACAATGTAGTTTTTTCTATGTATTAGATTTTAATTTTTATTGTTTTGTGAAAAAACAATATATATTTTTGAGGTTTTGTGAAAATAACAAAAGATTATTTTTTTCCATCTATTACAACTCAACTCGATTTTGCTGGTTGTGTCAAAATCAGTAACAATGGAGTTTTTTTTATGTACTAGATTTTATGTTTTGTTGTTTTGTGAAAATCATTATAAATTTGTGTGCCTTCCATGCATTAGACTTCAATTTTTGTGTTTTTGTAAAAATATCAAAATATGATTTTTTTTCACGTATTACAATTTAATTAAATTTATTTGGTTATGTGAAAATCAACAACAATGTAGTTTTTTCCGATGTATTAGATTTTAATTTTTGTTGTTTTGTGAAAAACCATATAAATTTGAGTTTTTTCCATGTATTGGACTTCAATTTTTCAGCTTTTGTGAAAATAACAAAAGATTCCTTTTTTCCATGTATTACAACTCAACACGATTTTTCTGGTTATGTCAAAATCAGTCACAATGGAGTTTTGTTCTATGTATTAGATTTTATGTTTTGTGGTTTTATGAAAAACAATATAAATTTGTGTGCTTTCCATGCATTAGAATTCAATTTTTGTTGTTTTGTGAAAATAATAAAAGATTATTTTTTTCCTTTTATTACAATTCAATTAAATTTTTTTGGTTATGTGAAAACCAACAATAATGTAGTTTTTTCTGTGTATTAGATTTTAATTTTTCTGGTTTTGTGAAAAATAATATAAATTTCTTTTTTTTCGTGTATTGGACTTCAATTTTTCTGGTTTTGGGAAAATAACTAAAGATTACTTTTTTCCGTGTGCTACAATTCAATTCGATTTTTTGGTTATCCGAAAATCAGTAACAATAGAGTTTTTTCTATGTATTAAATTTTATGCTTTGTGGTTTTGTGAAAAAAATATAAATTTGTATGCTTTCCATGCATTAGACTTCAAGTTTTGTTTTTTTGAGAAAATAATAAAAGATTATTTTTTTCCTTTTATTACAAATCAATTTAGTTTTTTTGGTAACGTAAAAATCAACAACAATGTAGTTTTTTCTATGTATTAGATTTTAATTTTTGTGGCATTCTGAAAAAGAATATAAATTTGTGTTTTTCCCATGTATTAGACTTCAATTTTTGTGGTTTTGTGAAAATAACAAAAGATTATTATTTTCCCTTGTATTACAAACTCAACTCGATTTTTTGGTTATCTGAAAATCAATAACAATGGAGTTGTTTCTATGTATTAAATTTTATGCTTTGTGATTTTGTGAAGAACAATATAAATATGCGTGCTTTCCATGTATTAAAATTCAATTTTTGTGGTTTTATGAAAATAACAAAATATTATTTTTTCCCATGTATTACAATTCAATTAAATGGTTTTGGTTATGTGAAAATCAACAATAATGTAGTTTTTTATATGTATTCGATTTTAATTTTTGTTGTTTTGTGAAAATAACAAAAGATTATTTTTTTCCATGTATTACAAGTAAACTCGATTTTTCTGGTTGTGTCAAAATCAGTAACAATAGAGTTTTTTTTTGTATTAGATTTTATGTTTGGTTGTTTTGTGAAAAACAATATAAATTTGTGTGCTTTCCATGCATTAGACTTCATTTTTTGTGGTTTCGTAAAAATAACAAAATATTTTTTTTCCACGTATTACAATTTAATTAAATTTTTTTGGTTATGTGAAAATGAACAAAATATAGTTTTTTCAATGTATTAGATTTTAATTTTTGTTGTTTTGTGAAAAACCATATAAATTTGATTTTTTTCCATGTATTGAACTTCAATTTTTGAGCTTTTGTGAAAATAACAAAAGATATCTTTTTTCCATGTCTTACAAGTCAACACGATTTTTCTAGTTCTGTCAAAATCAGTCACTTTGGAGTTTTTTCTATGTATTAGATTTTATGTTTTGTGGTCTTGTGAAAAACAATATAAATTTGTGTGATTTCCATGCATTAGATTTCAACATTTGTTGTTTTGTGAAAATAATAAAGATTATTTTTTCCCATTTATTACAATACAATTAAATTTTTTTGGTTATGTGAAAACCAACAATAATGTAGTTTTTTCTATGTATTAGATTTTAATTTTGTTGTTTTGTTAAAAACAATATAAATTTCTTTTTTTTTTTTTTGCATGTATTGGACTTCAATTTTTCTGGTTTTGGGAAAATAACTAAAGATTATTATTTTTCCATGTATTACAACTCAATTCGATTTTTTGGTTATCTGAAAATCAGCAACAATAGAGTTTTTTCTATGTATTAAATTTTATGTTTTGTGGTTTTGTAAAAAACAATATAAATTTGTGTGCTTTCCATGCATTAGACTTCAGTTTTTGTTGTTTTGTGAAAATAATAATAGATTATTTTTTTCCTTTTATTACAATTCAATGAAGTTTTTTTGGTAACGTAAAAATCAACAATGTAAGTTTTTCTATGTATTAGATTTTAATTTTTTCTAGTTTTGTGAAAAACAATATAAATTTGTGTCCTTTCCATGCATTAGATTTCAATTTTTTTAGTTTTGTAAGAATAACAAAATATTATTCTTTTCCATGTATTACAATTCAATTAAATTGCTTTGTTTATGTGAGATTCAAGAATAATGTAGTTTTTTCTATGTATTAGATTTTAATTTTTGTTGTTTTCAGAAAAACAATATAAATTTGTGTGTTTTCCATGCATTAGACTTCAATTTTCGTTGTTTTGTGAAAATAATAAAAGATTATTTTTTCCCATGTATTACAACTCCACACGATTTTTTTGGTTATATCAAAATCAATAACAATGGAGTTTTGTTTTATGTATTAGATTTTATGTTTTGTGGTTTTATGAAAAACAATATAAATTTGTGTGCTTTCCATGCATTAGACTTCAATTTTTGTTGTTTTGTGAAAATAATAAAAGATTATTTTTTTCCTTTTATTACAATTCAATTAAAATTTTTTGGTTATGTGAAAACCAACAATAATGTAGTTTTTTCTGTGTATTAGATTTTAATTTTTCTGGTTTTGTGAAAAATAATATAAATTTCTTTTTTTTCATGTATTGGACTTCAATTTTTCTGGTTTTGGTAAAATAACTAAAGATTATTTTTTTCCGTGTACTACAACTCAATTCGATTTTTTGGTTATCCGAAAATCAGTAACAATAGAGTTTTTTCTATGTATTAAATTTTATGCTTTGTGGTTTTGTGAAAAATAATATAAATTTGTATGCTTTCCATGCATTAGACTTCAAGTTTTGTTATTTTGAGAAAATAATAAAAGATTATTTTTTTCCTTTTATTACAAATCAACAACAATGTAGTTTTTTCTATGTATTAGATTTTAATTTTTGTGGCATTGTGAAAAAGAATATAAATTTGTGTTTTCCCATGTATTAGACTTCAATTTTTGTGGTTTTGTGAAAATAACTGAAGATTATTATTTTCCCTTGTATTACAACTCAACTCGATTTTTTGTTTATCTGAAAATCAATAACAATGGAGTTTTTTCTAAGCATTAAATTTTATGTTTTGTGATTTTGTGAAGAACAATATAAATATGTGTGCTTTCCTTGTATTAAAATTCAATTTTTGTGGTTTTGTGAAAATAACAAAATATTTTTCTTTCCATGTATTACAATTAAGTTAAATTTTTTTTGGTTTTAAAAAAAGCAACAACAATGTAGTTCTTTCTATGTATTAGATTTTAGTTTTTGTTGTTTTGTGAAAAACTATATAAATTTGTGTTTTTTCCATGTATTAGACTTCAATTTTTATGGTTTTGTGAAAATAACTAAAGATTATTTTTTTCTGTATATTACAACACAATTCAATTTTTTTGGTTATGTGAAAATCAATAACAATAGAGTTTTTTCTACGTATTAAATTTTAAGTTTTGTGGTTTTGTGAAAAACAATATAAATTTGTGTGCTTTCCATGTATTAGAATTCAATTTTAATGGTTTTTTAAAAATAACAAAATATTATTTTTTTCCCATGTATTACAATTCAATTAAATTATTTTGGTTATGTGAAATCAACAACAATGTAGTTTTTTCTATGTATTAGATTTTGATTTTTGTGGTTTTTAGAAAAACAATATAAATGTGTGTGCTTTCCATGTATTAGAATTCAATTTTTATGGATTTTAATCAAAAAATAAAATATTATTTTTTTCCGATGTGTTACTATTCAATTAAATTGTTTTGGTTATGTGAAAGCAACAACAATGTAGATTTTTCTATGTATTAGATTTTAATTTTTGTGATTTTGTGAAAAACATAAATATCGTTTGACAAAGGGACTAAATACATAATTGATTTATTGGTTATGATCATGTGTCATTCATTTAATTTGGGTAATCATAACGTCATACTGGAGGCTACTTATGATTTACAAACTTGAAGTTTATTGCCAATATTAAATGAGCCTACAGGGTCACACACAAATATAACTAACTCGGTTGGACAGAGAAAATCGAAAGGAAGGTGAAGGGTTCATCTGAATAGGTTAAAAGATTCAGACCATATCCTAGCTGCCTATTGAGAGAGAGAGAGAAAGAGAAGCCTGATCTAGTAATCTCGGTTTCTCCTCCAACGAATTAGTCGCATGTGAATACTGTTGGGAAATCCATAGTCATGTACGTTACATGCGCAGCGGAACCTATGGATTTAACCCGCCCTAAGATCTACGTTAAGGCAATAAAAGTACGAGATTAGCTATTAAAATTTATACCTCGGATCTTCCTGATCCGCGAGACGAAGAACAAATGTAGGTCTGAACTTTTCTGACTTACAACCTTCTCCTTCCTAAAGCTCGACTCGCGACCTCCTTGCTTCTCCTAGGGATGAAGATCGATCGCTCACAAGTTCTCAAGATAGAGAACATCTACTCATATCCACGCGAACTTCAGGCGTACGGAATAACCGGACTTGGCTAGACAAGTCCGGAAATACTTTCCGAATATCTCTCAAAACTTTCTCTCTCTTTTCTGTGTAATAGACGGCCTCTAAGGCTTCTGAGTTGTATATAGAATAGAGAGACTCTGCCTTTCTATTTATACTAGAGAGAGAGACGAACGATTGCTCAGTTACCATAACTAAAAACCCTAATTTGCGCCTATTCTGTTGCCAACGGAATAGATATTTCCATAACGGAATACTTGGCAGCTAAGGTTATTACAGTTTTCATGTTTATTCCGTTGGGAACGGAACTATTCCGTTGCCCACAGAATGATACAGTTTTGTTCAATCAATTATCCAATAATTGATTATTTCGTTCACCAATTTATACATCATATGTATAACTGTTTTCAGGCATATTCATCCCGTACGAATGGAGTTCAATGTGTGACCATGTAGGTTCCATTTAACGCTGGCAATGATCTTCTAAAGATCGTAAGTCATGAGTAACCTCTAGACTGATGTCATGACTACCCATGTTAAATTAAATGATCAGCGATCATAATTCTATCTGAATAGACATTTGCTTATTCCTTTTGTTCTACGGTATATATCTTGATCACAAGGCATGGAAGTATGTCATCCTTGAATTTGATCAAAGTCACTTTCCAGATCGAGAATTAGACTTAGTAAATACAAAATGTTATTAACAACACATGTTAATCCATTTTGAGCATGGCCATGCATTTCCTTCAATCCTAGTTCATCAGGGGGCCCAGAGATATCTCCCTCATGACGAGAGGAACGAATCCCATCTTGGTCACTCACATTCTTCGTCATGATTCAATGCATACCTAATGATGACCCTAATGATCATCCCATTACGGATAACGTAGGATCATATTAAAGTATGCAATTCCACATACAGGAATCCATGGTGACCTCAGGTCGTAGGAACAAGCACACTATTCATATGAGAATCAATAATGACATATACCATGCATATTCTCATAGTGTGGTCAGTCTAGTACGTCTTCAGGTCATTGGAATAAGCACACTATTCATATGAGAATCACTAATGACATATACCATGCATATTCTCATAGTGTGATCAGTCTAGTATGTGTTCTCTAACACGTACCTATATTCCAGGCTTGACATCTCTATGTCCATCATCAGCAGAACATGATCATCCAACCCGCGAATATACTAGTGTGGATATGTAGCTTCTTACCTGAAGTATGTCCATCTCTATAAACATGTAATGTGTATTTTTATACACATTTTTAGGATATTTATCATCTCAAATTCAATCGAATTTCACATATAATGTATGAAAAAGACTCAAAACTCATAAAACATAATTTGAAACCTCTTAATACATTTTTGTGTTATTTTACAAGCGAAAAGGCCATAAAAAGAAGGATTGGAGGACTTATTCGAAAGTCAACTCCAAAAGAAGCACCATAACGTAAATAATGGGCCAACGATGGCCAAATTATCCCTAAAACTCTCACATTTCCCATACACATACTTCCCTAACCTTAAACGATAAACAACGTCGGTGGAAAAGACCAACCATTGGAACGAGTAAGAAACGACCACAAAACGTTATGAAAACGTCAACTGTCTCATGACGTTCTTCCCGAACCGATACGTAAACCGACCACGTTCGGTCCCAAAACAGAGAAGAAATGTCCATGTTTTTCATGACATTTCGTATCGGAATGTAATGTTCCGATCAAATGGATCCTAACCATCGTTGTACACCTCAAAATAAACCTAGCAACAAAAGAATAGCGGAAAAAAAAACGACGCATCAAAATTCTCGGTCAACCGTCGTCGATCGCGATCAACTCTTTCTCTCTCAAAAGCGCTGATTTTCCGAAATGCTCGGAATTGAACAAACTCACCATCATTTGACTCGTCTTGACAAGACAAGCACAACCGTATCATTCATCATCGTTGGAATGGCCAGAGTTGGCCGCAAAACGCGAAAAACCTCCTGTTAGCCCAAAAATAACCAATTTCGAGCTGCAGTTTTCTCAAGCTTTCCATTTCCTCTACAGACCTTTGTTTGAAATAATTCCAATTTCATTCTCTTCTACTCATTCCCCTCTTTCCAACCATATAAAGAACTCATAAAATGATGAAGACTTGAGTGAGATAATCGAGTTTGAACTCGGTGTTCAACGAAATTCAATTTTGTTTTTGCTGAACTCTGTTTCACGTAAAACCAATTACATTCTCTTCTGCTCTCTTTCCTCTTTCCATGGATACCAAGAACACTAAAAATGATGAAGAAATGAAAGAGATATTTGAGTTTGAAATGATGCCACTAAACCGTTCGACGAAATTCCAGATTTCAAAATAACCGCCAAATACTAAAATTCGAAATTCTCCCCCATTTTTCAACGGAATACAACGAAATTCGGTCCAGATCTTCAATACAGTTCCCTAATCCTCCTAAGCCAATCACAAGCCCCAAAATATCCCTCAACTCTTTATATAAAGAACCGTATTTCAATCCATCAAAACACGCTCTTTCATCCATTCTCTAAAAAGATTCATTCTCCCACTCTCCTTAACTTATACACCACTCTCCATTCATCTTCTCTAACCTCTACAATCTCCATTAATGAGTTTCAAGCTTTCTTGAGCTCTAATTTTCGTTTTTGAGTGAAATCATGCAATTTGGGGCTGATTTGGGGAAAATTCGAATCGGTCGATTCTAGCTTGAATCGAGGTGCAATTGGAGCTTCAAATCAACTCAAGGAAGGTCCTAGCTTGGATTTCTCATTGTGGTTTGATTAAATCCTCTTTAAATTCTTTCTTTTTCTCCTAATTTTTTTAATCTGAATTTTTGGTGTAAAATGATGAATTTGAGATCGAATCGTGTTTGTTTAATCATGATTGAGTAGCTCTGTGTATGGATAGATATTTGTGAAGGGATCACTTGAAATCTTGCTTTATTTTGAATCAATTTGACCAATTTGTGTAATTGTTCATATATCACTATTAAAAATGAAAATCGTTGATTTGATTAATTTGGCTGAATTTATTAGATCAATTAGACCTATAATTGCGTGTGTATTATGACCAATTAGTCATTCACGGTCTTGGCTGAGAATTTTGATTGATTAATTGAAGTTTTGGATTGAATTTTATGATTTGAACATGAGTTGGCTGATTTTTGTTTAGATCCAATTTTCGGTCCATTAATTGAGTTTTCTACCTTGAATTTACTTAAACTTGTTATACAAATCTTGAAGATTGAATATTCAGTGATTAAGGATGGTATTCTTGATCAAATACTCTTAAAAATCCCTACTTTTAAACCAAAAATCAAACCCTAATCGGGTTTCGTTTTTTGCTATTTTATCTCTATTTTTTCAGTCGTTATCCCTTAATTTTGTGTCCAATTAAAATATTAAAAATTAAATAAATATTTTTAAAATTTAGATCTCATTTAGTAGATAATTTTCAAATCAAAGTTTGCCCAATTCCGATTTATAATTTGTGAGATATTAAGTTTCTAATTTTGTAATTTTTTCTGTTCTTGATCTTTTTCGTCCGTATTTCTCGATTTTTTTCTTCTGAATTTTTAAAAATATAAATAAAAATACTAAAAATACTAAAACAGTTCTACTTGAAGAAATTTGAAGTGTACATTCCAAATATGAATTTTAAAATATTAGTTGTTAAAACAGATCAAGAGATATTACAACTTTTGTGAGATCTGAATTTTCATCATAAATCTCAAACTACAAAACATCATTATATGAAATTTTAACAGATAATCCAAGACGTGATAATTGAATTTCTGTATGAATTTTGGGATTTTTCAAGTTTTGGTGATTTTTCTATAATTTTCTGAAGTTACTGCTGAACCGCTTTTGAATCTGAGATAAGTTCTGGACTGAATTGCAAATAACTCGAAAATCTTTAATAAAATAATAATAATAGTAAAGAACCACAATATAGATCTCTCTTTCTAGTTTCCAACGGTATCTCGTGAGTTGGATTCGGAGTTTATTTGGTCTAGTTACGAATTAAAACACCAAAATATGACGTGCTGAATTTTTGACGATAAGGCTGAAAAGAAAATTTAAACTTGGAAATTTACCTAATAAACCTTGAAATAAAAGATTTTACACTAAAGAATAATCATTGAAACTAGTTAATTCTTGAGGCCACACCTCCTTGTGTTCGACCCCTAAACTCATTACCACTCATACTCGTAATTGATTAATAGGGAAATACAAATTGTTTTGTTAAATTGTGTGAAATTCAACGACGATTTTACCCGATTTACAAAACATCCTACATATCACTAGGAACAGTTTAGAATGTCATCCGTTGGTTCACAGTTCTACTATCAGAATCACGTATTCTGATGATGTGAACCCGAAGTGACATTCTTGGTTGATATAAGATTTACATTCACAACCCATACACACAGATATATAAGAAACAACCTTTATTGAATAAATAATAATGTCTTAATACATAATCTATTTCCTAGTACAAATACATTTGGCCTAGGTCACTAATCCTACAGATACGTGTTGAGGGCGGTGCCAGAGTCGTAGCGTCTTTTCGTGATTAGATCTGCAAGGAGATGCGGGGAGATCGTTTGGAGATGAATCACGAAGCCCTACAAACCAGATTAGCCGAATCCGAGGTATAAATAAGATTTATTTTTCTGATTTGATTGATAATATACGGATCCTCGGTTAGGAAACGGGTAAAAATTTAATTCCGCCGTGTTTCTGAGATTACGCGTTCCCTTTCAAGTTGTGTTAGCCTTAACCACCCGTTTACTTATTAGCGGCCCTTACCCCATTCACAAGTTGCCTACTCTCCGGGACTTGCCTAGCGGCTCCGATTTCACTAACAAACAAGATCGATTACAGGACCTCGAACCACCGCTCGTCTTACAACAACCTTGACGAATCGATGGAGCAATAACTTTCAATCAATCTCAATAAACTCAACAAACAAACATGAGCAACAAACTCAAAACTCCAATAATCTCTCTTTAAGATTTAGAGAATTTAGCTAGTACTAAGAAGAGAGAATTTATACCTTTTGTGAATAGAATTCATGACCTTTTCTGAGAAGGCGGACACCTCTTTTTAAAGGAGGAAAGAGCAGCCTTCAGAAAAGAAATCCTGCGCAGTTTCGTTGACAATGGAACTTTTCCGTTGCCAACGGACTGTAAAAAAGAAGAAAATTAAGGCAAGATATTCTCCCAACGGTTAAAAAATCTAATGGTCCGTTGTCAATGGAATAGTTTCGTTGCCAATGGACTATACAACATAATTCAACAGCCGATGTCAGGAAGAAAAAATCTTCAATGGGCCAATTCCATTGTCAACTCAATGGTCCATTGGCAACGGACCACTTCCATTGTCAACGGAACTGGCCAGAATTTGGCAAAATGCAGATTATACTCTCTTTTCAATAATAATTAAATTTCTCACCAATCTAAACACACACGAAGAGCTAAGAAGCTTGCTCCCACGCTTTGAAATACTCTCTTGAAATCCTTTGCAAGCGTGACGACTTCTTATTCTTTTGAGATCGGAATGAGGCTTCCGAGACATTTCCGAGAACTTGATCGTGCGACTATCTAGCTCAAGATATTCTCACACAAATATATTAGTAGCTCGGAATAGTTCTAAATATCATCAAACTGACGACAACAAACTCTCTCTTTTGATGATTTTCAAATCTAATCCGATAATTGAGCAAATTTAAATTAATTCTCCCCCTTTTTGAAAAACATGCAAAAGGAACACGATCGAGAGGCATGAATTCCCCTCTATATGTGCTCCCCCTTAAGTTAATAACCCACGAATTTTATTTTATTTTTATTTTATATATTTATTTGTTTATTTATTTTTATTGAAAAAATAAATTAAATTAAATAAATAAATAATTAGAACCACATGCACACAATAATTTTAACGAAATGTGAATTTTAAAAAAGTTCAAAGTACTAATACATTCCATCAGAAGTTTAAAATAAAGTAAAATAAAAACTACAAAGCAAAATACAAACCACAATTTCATGAGAATATAAAATAATAATAAGTCAAAAAAAAATCAGTAACGAAAAAGAAAGAGCAAAATGCAACTAGGGTTTAGGTTAAAGTTGGAGAATGGTCACGGGTTACTCGGCCGGTCCGCCAAAGTCGGAGGGGGTTAGGGTTGGAGGAAGAGGAACCGGGAGCGTACCGGCCATTAAAAGTCGAGAGTAGAGTTTGTTTCTCTTGTTGAATCCGATAAAGGTCTTGATACATGTGGTTATTTTGTCGAACAAAATCCGTGAAACGTGCCTCGCTCTCATCTTAGCGTATGCGTAACTCTTGTTAGCCGACATGAAGAGCCACGAGATCCCTTGTTTGGCGATGGTGGTGTAGTCGAAGTCAACATCGTCGTCATTGTCAAAGGTATTTCGCTCGGCCTCAGATTCCAATGCCGGGTCATGGTGGATAACGGGTTCCATCGGAGGGTTAGGGTTTGGATTTGCCGAGGCCAAATTGGCTTGAAGATTTAATGCCTGTAAAGTGCGCGCGAGACTGTCATCTTGGATTCCGTATCGGATGGCCACAAGAGTTGTCCACGTTCCTTCAAAGGTGAAAAGTAATGATAGACCTTCCTCCTTTTAAGAATGAAATGGTCATACGTGTCCATATCACAAAAGTAGGGTTTAAGATTGTATTGGTTTGCTTAACGGTCAAGATCTAGAAGATCATGGTTAGGAACCTTTTCCAAAGGATTTATTAGAATTGCACGGGGAATTGCAATATTTAGTTTATTGCAAATTCAAGTGAGAAGATTTTCGTATGGAAGGTTTCCAATTTGCGAGAAATATTACATGTGATGGTATATTAAGAAAGGAATATTAATTGATTTGGATTTATACCAAAGGTGTCGAAGAAAATAAAGCCACGACTGGAGAGAGGATGTTATTGATGAAGTGAAAAACAATCCATTACCGCGGTTCGTAATTCGTCAAGTTGTGGTTTGGAGGGTCGCCATGCATGTATTCCTTCATTTGTTCATATGATTCACTACCGAGCCATTCATATGCACGTCGGATATAGAAACACTCTTGGTCTTGAGTGACCTCAAGACTGAACCACTCGCAAAGCATCGACATATTTATGATGACGGGATTCCCAAATAGCCACGAGGTAAATCGGTAGGTTTGATCATCAAAAGTTATATTTGCGTAAAAGAGGCGAATTAGGGTTTCATTACCGGGGTCGGAAATTGTCAAAAGCCTAGTAAATTTTCAAAATTCCGGGAATTAAATCACAAAATCATAGATTTTATGTGATTTCTCGTGGCGAAGAGCATGAAAGAGCTCGCATGTATTTTTCGCGCTTAATTTATAGTGGAATTTATCGTAAGCGCCCGGTGTTTTGAAAAGAAAAGTATTTTTCTTGTTATTGCAATTCAATTCAGGGTTTGAGGGTGCTTTTTGTTTGGACGCCATCGTTTTGATTGCCGTTTTGGGTTATGGGGCCATTTGTAAGGTTGAAAAATTGAGAATTTGAGAGAGAGAGAGAGAGAGATGAAGTTATACCAAATCCTTGTTGAAACCTTGAAGAGAGAGTTGTCGATAGGTTGAACTCACAAGAGACTCGTCACAAAATGCGAGTAGCATGGCCGGAATGAAAAATCTCGAATCCACAAAGTTGAGAGGATGTATGAAGGTTTTGAGTGGGGATTTGGTGGAGATTTTGCCTTTAGAGTGGATTGGATGAGTTTTGGAGGCCAAAGGGCTTGGAGAAGGCGGTTATTTGGGTGAAATTGGAGGTTAGAGTTTTGAGGTTTGAAGGAGAAAGTTTTAGGGGTGTATTAATGGAAGGGGTTATGAGTTCGGGAGGGAAGAGGAAGGAGGCACCGGTGTAATGTGTATTTTTATACACATTTTTAAGGTTTTTATCATCTCAAATTCAATCATAATTCACATAAAATGTATGTAAAACACTCATAATTCATAAAACATAATTTGAAACATCTTAATACATTTTTGTGTAATTTATAGGTGAAAAGGCCATAAAAAGAAGAATTGGAGGACTTATTTGAAAAGACAACTCCAAAAGAAGCACCATCACGCAAATAATGCGCCAACGATGGCCAAATTATCCCTAAAACCCTCACATTCCCCATACACATACTTCTCTAATCTTAAAGATGAACAACGTCGGTGGAAAAGACGAAGCATTGGAACGAGTAAGAAACGACCACAAAACGTTATGAAAACGTCAACTGTCTCATGACGTTCTTCAGCCGAACCGATACGTAAACCGACCACGTTCGGTCCCAAAACAGAGAAGAAACGTCCACGTTTCCTATGACGTTTCGTATCGGAACGTGACGTTCCGATCAAATGAATTATAACCATCGTTTTACACCTCAAATAAACCTAGCAGTGCAAGAATAGAGAAAATGCGACGCGCAAAAATTCTGGTCAAAACAGAAAAGTCAACCGTCGCAGTCAAGTCAACCCTTTCTCTCTCAAAAATGCG
Source organism: Juncus inflexus (assembly GCA_024447665.1). NCBI lineage: Eukaryota > Viridiplantae > Streptophyta > Magnoliopsida > Poales > Juncaceae > Juncus > Juncus inflexus. The sequence continues at coordinate 8,439,121 of JAJHPC010000011.1, read as the reverse complement.
ATTTTTTTTCGAAATGCTCGGAATTGAACAAACTTGATACCATTCGCTTTGTCTTGACAAGACAAGCACAACCGTATGATTAGCCATCGCTGGAACGGCGAGAGTTGGGCCGCAAAACGCGAAAAACCTCCTGTCAGCCCAAAAATAACCAATTTCGAGCTACAGTTTTCTCGAGCTCACCATTTCCTGCAAAGATCTTGGTTTGTCATAATTCAAACGCCATTCTCTTCTACTCATTCTCCTCTTTCCAACCATATAAAGAACTCAAAAAATGATGAAGAATTGAGTGAGATAATCGAGTTTGAACTCGATGTTCAATAAAATTGAATTCTGTTTTTGCTGAAATAACTCAATTCGAGCTGAAACTTCTCAAGTCCATAACTCACACCACAGACCTCCGTTTCACGTAAAACTAATTCCATTCTCTTCTTCTCTCTTTCCTCTTTCCATGGATACAAAGAACACCAAAAATGATGAAGAAATGAAAGAGATATTTGAGTTTGAAATGATGCCACTAAACCGTTCGACGAAATTCCAGATTTCAAAATAACCGCCAAATACTAAAATTCGAAATTCTCCGTAATTTTTCAACGGAATACAACGAAATTCGGTCCAGATCTTCAGTACAGTTCCCTGATCCTCCTAAGCCAATCACAAGCCCCAAAATATCCCTCAACTCTCTATATAAAGAACCGTATTTCAATCCATCAAAATACGCTCTTTCATCCATTCTCTAAAAAGACTCATTCTCCCACTCTCCTTAACTTATACACCACTCTTCATTCATCTTCTCTAACCTCTACAATCTCCATTAATGAGTTTCAAGCTTTCTTGAGCTCTAATTTTCGTTTTTGAGTGAAATCATGCAATTTGGGGCTGATTTGGGGAAAATTCGAATCGGTCGATTCTAGCTTGAATCGAGGTGCAATTTGAGCTTCAAATCAAATCAAGGAAGGTCCTAGCTTGGATTTCTCATTGTGGTTTGATTAAATCCTCCTTAAATTCTTTCTTTTTCTCCTAATTTTTCAAATCTGAATTTTTGGTGTAAAATGATGAATTTGAGATTGAATCGTGTTTGTTTAATCATGATTAAGTAGATCTGTGTAGGGATAGCTATTTGTGAAGGAATCACTTGAAATCTTGCTTTATTTTGAATCAATTTGACCGATTTGTGTAATTGTTCATATATCACTATTAAAAATAAAAATCGGTTATTTGATTGATTTGGCTGAATTTATTAGATCAATTAGACCTATAATTGCGTGTGTATTATGACCAATTAGTCATTCAAGGTCTTGGCTGAGAATTTTGATTGATTAATTGAAGTTTTGGATTGAATTTTATGATTTGAACATGAGTTGGCTGATTTTTGTTTAGATCCAATTTTCGGTCCATTAATTGAGTTTTTCTAGCTTGAATTTACTTAAACTTGTTATAAAAATCTTGAAGATTGAATATTCAGTGATTAAGGATGGTATTCTTGATCAAATACTCTTAAAAATCCCTACTTTTAAACCAAAAATCAAACCCTAATCGGTTCGTTTCGTTTGCCGTTGTTTCATCTCTGTTTTTTTTCAGTAGTTATCCCTTAATTTCGTGTCCAATTAAAATATTAAAAATTAAATAAATAATTTTAAAATTTAGATCTCATTTAGTAGATAATTTTCAAATCAAAGTTTGCCCAATTCCGATTTATAATTTGTGAGATATTAATTTTCTAATTTTGTACTTTTTCTGTTCTTGATCTTTCGTCGCGGATTTGCCGATTCTTTTCTTCTGAATTTTTAAAAATATAAAAAAAAAATACTAAAACAGTTCTACTTGAAGAAATTTGAAGTGTAGATTCCAAATATGAATTTTAAAATATTAGTTGTTAAAACAGATCGGGAGATACAACAACTTTTGTGAGTACTGGTGCTGTCGAACCCGTTTCGATCCAGATCTGAATTTTCATTATAAATCTCAAAATACAAAACATCATTATATGAAATTTTAACAGATAATCCAAAACGTGCTAATTGAATTTCTGTATGAATTTTGGGATTTTTCAAGTTATGGTGATTGTTCTATAATTTTTCAAGTTCTTCGCTCGAACCGCTTTTAAATATGAGATAAGTTCTGGACTGAATTACAAATAACTCGAAAATCTTTAATAAAATAATAATAATAGTAAAGAACCACAATATAGATCTCTCTTTCTAATTTCCAACGGTATCTCGTGAGTTGGATTCAGAGTTTATTTGGTCGAGCAACGAATTAAAACACCAAAGAATGACGTGCTGAATTTTTCACGATAAGGCTGAAACGAATATTTAAACTTGAAAATTTACCTAATAAACCTTGAAATAAAAGATTTTACACTAAAGAATAATCATTGAAACTAGTTAATTCTTGAGGCCACACCTCCTTGTGTTCGACCCCTAAACTCATTACCACTCATACTCGTAATTGATTAATAGGGAAATATAAATTGTTTTGTTAAATTGTGTGAAATTCAACGATAATTTTACCACGATTTACAACCGGTTATTAAGGGGATTTAGGATTTGGATTCTTGGAAAAATAGATCCGAAAAATGAAAGTCGCACAGTCCGTTGGCAACGGACCATTTCCGTTGCCAACAGAATTTTCGTTGAGGCTCCATTGAGAACGGAGGAGTCCGTTCTGTGAAATTAGCCTCTGGTTGGGCAAGGTTTTTGCTTGCATTCCGTTGGGAACGCAAGTGATCCGTTTGGAACGGAATTGTTCCATTGGGAATTGACTGAAACAAGTTTGGATGATACAAGGGTTTTTACTAGTGTTTTTGCTCAATTTTTCGTCAAATAAAAAAAATTATAAAATATTTAACCATTTAAAATGAAAACGCACATAAACTTTATTTCAAAAATCAGAATAAGGTAAGAAAAATGAAAAAAGTTAAAAGAAATTGAGAAGAATTCATTAAAAAATGCCCAAAAAGAAATTATAATGAATAATAATTGAGTAATTAATCTTTTAATTCAAGCATACCGAGCTTTAATCGAAGATTTGGGAATTGAGCATAAGTTAGCGGTTTCGTGAAGATATCCGCGACTTGATCATCCATTCCAATATGAAATATCTCGACATCCTCCCTGTCAACTTGATCACGAATAAAATGATTGCGAATCTCGATATGTTTCATCTTGGAGTGTTCCACGGGATTTTTGGCAATACAAAATGCACTCGTATTGTCGCACAAGATGGAAACCTTCCAAAAGTTGAGTCCATAGTCGCCTAGAGTCTGATTCAACCAAAGTAGTTGTGGACAACAGCTCCCAGTAGCGACATATTCTGCTTCGGCCGATGAAAGAGTGACCGAGTTCTGTTTTCGACTCGAGCTGGGGTTTGCTTGAAATCAGGCACATAAACATACAACAAACATAATATCAGGTCTACTAGCCGTTAAACAAAGTAAACTACCTATCATACCTCGATAACTGGAAATGTCTACAGATTTACCTGATTCATCGGTGTCGAGTTTTACATCTTTCACCATCGGCATATCGCTCGTCTTTCCTTGGTCCATACCGAATCTTTTGAGCAGTTCACGCGTGTACTTCGCTTGATTGATAAAGATGTTGTCACCGGTTTGTTTGATTTGCAATCCAAGGAAAAAGTTGAGTTCGCCCATCATGCTCACGCATCAAAACAGAAAATTCGTCGGCAGGTGCCGCATGAATAGATCCAAAATAATGTCATCAACATAAATTTGAATTAATAAAATTGAATCTTTCATTTTCTTTGTGAAGAGTGTCAAGTCGCCCTTCCCTCGTTCGAATCTGTGAGATGTATAAACAACAGAATTTACACAACATACCCCAAAATAGTATACATCATAAAATATTCTTGTAACACAAATGACTGTAATGCTGATAGTAGATTCTAATTATTTATAAAGTACTAAAATAATCATACAACACGACAAATTCGCAAAACTTTAAAAAATGTATATAATATATATTATATGCGTTACACCCCAAATCCATTTATCCGGTTTAGAGTACAATAGTTAAAATAGTATATCACAATACATCACAATAACTCATTTTCTTTATTTGGGAATTTTTATTATCTTTTAAAAATCAAACGGCCATGATTTCACTATCTCAAGCCACGGTTTCGCAATCCCGTGTGCGACTTTACTTTCAATATCAAACGGTCATGATTTCGTAATCCCATGTGCGGCTAAGCGACCATGGTTTCGCAATCCCATGTATGGCTTTACTTTCAATATCAAGCGGCTATGGTTTCGCAATCCCATGTGCGGCTAAGCGGCCACGGTTTCGGAATCTCGTGTGCAGATTTACTCTCAATATCAAGCGGTCATGGTTTCGCAATCTCGTGTGTGGCTCAGCAGCCACAGTTTCACTATTCCATATACGGCTATTACTTTTCTCATGTCCCCCAAATAATGTATAAATTATTATATATTAAAATATACTCGATTCACTTCTAACCGTAAATCACATATCAAATGTAATATAGTTTATGAGAACAAAAATCCTTACCTCAAGAAATCTGACACTCTTTGAAACTTTGATTAGTCAAGTCTTACACCAAATTTTAACATTTTACTTTTGTATTGGCCCAACAGAAAAATATACGTGTAATAGTGATTATTGGAAAATATATATTAGCTTGACCCATCGAGAGAATACTACATGGTTCATGTCATTGGTATGTCTCATCAATAGTATTGTTATCCTTAGACTTGAGATTATCTCGGTTTTCTACATATGGAATTATGTATTTTAACATAATCTAACATTATCTTTAACCGGGTAAACCATAAAGGTTATGATTAGATACATAATGAAACATGCGGAGAATGAGATAGATCAAGATATGATTGGTTCTTCTCATAAATGAGAGATATATCTTAAGGGCTCTTAATTTGTTTGATTGAAGAAAATAATCAGATTGGGGGTAGCATTCCTTGATAGTTGGTGTGTATCGTTTATATATAGAGAAACACTTGCGCATCTTAAGTTTGGCAACATTGATTATATTTTCGGTTGCTAGGAATTAGAAACGAAAAGATAGAATTCAATTGTATGAATTGATTAATGATATTTGATGCACGGTTTTGTTAGAAGAGTTACAGCCGACCATTAAAGCATGAATTAAAACTTTTTTTTTATATACATGCAAACTTGACATGAAATGATTGGCTGTCTCATAAAAAGACTAATATTAGACCTCTTTAGAAAATAAATTGTTACATAAATAAATTTAGATATTATGAAAATACTAAAGTAATAACTTTTTGAAACTTTAGACTTTTAAAAATTGACATGAAATTATCAAAATATCACTTAACAGGAAATTATTATTATCTTATTTCTGGATTATAACAATCTGCGGTAAAACATCTCCGAGACACAAAAAATTGATATAATTTATTTTGAAGTTGACATAATGTAATATTTCTAATTTAGCATTTCTGATATATGTATCAAGTTGATTTGTTGCCTATTATTAATAATCAATTTTTTATTTACAATTCAATGTTTCTGATATATGTATCAAGTTGATTTGTTGTCTGTTATTAAAAACTAGAAGACTCTTCGCGCTTTGCGCGAAATTTCTCATAGCATTGTTGAAAAAATAATTTGCTTACAATTTAGATCGGGTGATGATTCAGACAGAAAAAGATTTGATCGATGCAAGAAATTTTAAAAGGAAATTATTTTTTTTATTCTTTATCAGTGATGCTTAATAAAAAAATTCTTACTACTTATGTAAGAGTATAAATTCATCTCAAAATTTCTTTTGTCCATCAAATTTGTTCCTGTCTAAATTACTATTCTTTAGATCACAACAAATATTTACATTTAAGAATGATAAAAAAATAGCGCCACTAAATGTGATAATATCATGCCCTCATATTTTGAGAAAAATAGTTACTTGTGAGAAACATAACATAAACAAAAGCGAAAATTAGATACACAAAAAACTTCAATAAAATAAGATTGAAAAAACCATGACCAGCTAATTTATTGGATATCATTTCAATTGAAAAAACCATGACCAGCTAATTTATTGGATATCATTTCAACATTTCCCAATAAACATGAAAAATACATAATCAGATTAAGACTAATTTAATTTAATGAAAATACGTATGACTGACAATTTTGATTATTACACATTCGGTACCTAGTTGGACTATGAAACTTCCATCTTCGGCCCACGCACACACCTGTGTTTCATATACCTTTACCGTCCATTCTTGCCGCTCACACCCTTTTTTCGCCCAAATGTTATATTCATCCGCATACCATAAGAATAAAAAAAGTAATAAGCTATTTCAAAAGAATGAAATACAAAAATAATTTGTACAAAAATTAATAAATTTTACTGTGGAAATTTTGAAAATATAGAATTGTACCTTTATGCCAACAAAAGGTAGAGTGTTAACAGAGAAAGACATTTTAATTATATGTTCCTAAACTCTAATTGTAGATGATTGCCTGTACTTATCTGTAATTGTTTCCAAATCTGCATAACTAATTAAATACTAATTAACAAAAACCCTATTTTTATTAAAACAAAACCTTAGCTTAAATTCATATATATAACTACAAACCATTACATCACTGAGTCCACAGACAGCACAAATATAGCTGCTATGTACAAACCATTATATCACTGAGTCCACAGACAGCACAAATATAGCTGCTATGTACATTTTGAGAGAAATTCTCATAAAAAAAATTCACTCACTTTTGCAAATCTACATTGATCAATGATGTGGGAATCACCTCAACCTTTGGAACTGATTTGAGTAGTGATCACCTGAAACCTTAAAAAATGTGGATTTGACCCTAAATAAATCACTGACATGCAAATATTAAAATTGAGGTATTGGTAACACTTTAATGCATCATAGAAGTTACTGTCAAAAGAGTAGAAAAAATTGAAAAAAATTAAGACATCGGTACTAAAATCCAAGATAAAGAGATGCAGTGAAACAAATCTTATAAAGTAATTAGGAAGCAAATATTAGCTAAATTGAAACTTAATTGGGGATATATTAGCTAAATTGAGGCTTAATTGAAGCATAATTGAGGCATAGTCGCACAAATGAGGCTTACTGATCCCAAATTGGTTAAATTTGTGGCTAAGAGGCGTCTCATTTGTGAACAAACAAATCAATGAAAAAATGATCATGAAAATTACTCAGATTGTGCAGCAATACTATAATGCTTAACGTAATTCTTCAAAATTAAAAAAATGAATGTGCATGATCTTCACCTTCATGAAAATAAAATTACGTTAAGGAGAGACAACCTGCAATGCGTATCAGATAGACCATAACAGATTATCAGATGCAATTTGTGTCTTGCTCTTTTCAAGATAATATCAGATTCATAAGCATTCACCCATTGATATTAAACATACCTATTCAGTAGAAACCCAAGAGGAAGACATTAGTACGAAATCGAAACCCAAGGTGGGGCCAGTCTTCAGCAGAAACCTAGCAATTAGCTGCGCAAGATCCTTCTAAGGCTGAATCGGTAACAGCAGCATCAGAGAGAATGCGATATGAGAGATTTCCTAAACGGATTGAATGGCGAAATAGGCAAGGGTATATTCTTTCGATAGAGAGATGAGGAGAGTAGGAAGAGAAGAAAACTAAAACTCACAACACCACAACACCATACACCATGTACGGTCAGCAGAGTGTGAGAGAGATGGTGATGGCGCGAAGTTCTATCTGTTGCGGTGTGGAGAGAGAGAGAGCAGATGAAAAAAGAGACGGAGAAGGGAGAAAGGAGATGGGAGAGACAGAGAAATGAAATATAAGATGTTAATCGGACGGACAAAAAAAAAATCCTTTTTAATCCAACGGAAGAGAAAAACAGGCGACCTGGCTCACTCTCCTGTAAGAGGCCCGTCAGAATTAGAATATATAATATAATATAATATCTCCGAGACACAAAAAATTGATTATAATTTCTTTTGAAGTTAACAAATGTGGTATTTATAATTTAACATTTATGATGTATATATCAAGTTGATTTGTTGCCTATTATTAACAATCCTTTTAGTTTTCATTGTTAAATTTATATTGTATTACTTTGGTTGTTTTATAAGATAAATAACAATAAAAAAACAAGCAAGTTGTCTAAATAATATTTACTACATAGTATATATATGGACATACATTATAAAATTTAAATTATCTGATTCACATTAGGTTTCTGATTCGGATCTTGTAAAATCCAGACCCAATAAACTAATGGATCTTTTCTAAAAATTCAAATGCGAATCTATTTTATTATCAAACACATTTTTTTTGATCCACATGCAAATTGAGTCATTCGGATTCGGATCCGGTTATCAAATTATGGAGATCCATTGGCAGCCCTAGAAAATAAAATCAATTTTGTTCCAAATTTTTTTATTAGAGCGATTAAGTTTAAGATGACAAAACTTATGATAATATATCATAGCAAATGATTGTTTTCAATTCCCAATAATAGAGGTTTATTTTGCAATTTTCTAAAGAATAAAGCATCTTTTTATCCTTTCCATGGAAGAGTTTTTTTTGGAATTTAAGCATAATGCAGGATTTGTTTTGCAAAATTTTCAATTTTATTTTATTTTCAACATATTCTATATAAAATTGCAAAATAAAGCAATATATTAATATTATATTTCAAAACATTAGTTATTTATTATTTTAGATTTGATAAAAAATTATAAAAAATGACAAAAATGACCGGATGTTAAAGTTAAGACTAGTAGCCGAAAAACATTCAACCCGCCCTATAGAGATTTTTTGAATAAATCTAAAAGTGAGTAGATATTTACAATATTCAAAAAGTTAGGGGGCTAATTCAAGCTAGTAAATAAGCCTAAAATATGTTGAAGCTCTTGAACATCAACAATAATCAAGTCAAATACCATCCAAAGGAAAACGACAATGCTTATTTTTTGAATTATGAAGAATAAATGTGTTATTCTGCAATTTTTGATAATGCGGGAGTTTGATCTTGCAAGGGGGAATTTCATATTTATCCTTCTAAAAACACTAAATATCATATTTGACCTTCTAAATAGGGCTGCAATTGAGTCGAATTCGAACGAGCTGGACCCAACTCAAATTCGACTCGAAATTGAATCGAGCTGGCTTGACTTGAAATTGATATAGAGTTTCGAGCCAGAAAGACTCGCTCGAACTCGACTCGATTTTGACTCTAGCCAGCTCGACTCGACTCGACTCGACATCGTCTCGAAATAAGATTTTTATTACCAAATTTACTTGGCTTGACTCGAAACTCCATTCAAAACTAAACTGAAAACTTGTTAGACTCAACCCAAAATCATGCATAATACAATATCAACTGAATATTCACTCAAAAAATTTAATCTACTCGCAAAATAAAATAATTTCATACTTTTTACTTAATCCATTTCAATACCACTTCAACAACTAATATTCATTTCAAATTAACAAAAAAACCAGCAACATATCCTACCTACTAGTATACCAACACAAATATCAGTTTCCAACCCTACAAAAATTATCAATATCATCCAAATAAACTCCAATATTCCAAAGAAAACAATAAGATTTCGCCGGCCGCACTCAACTACAGAGGAGGCGCCGTCGTGAGTTCGTGAGAGAGGAAATGAGACGTGAGATAAAGGAAAGGGGAAAGTGAGGGCTGAGTCTCGTACATAATAGGTTAGGGTTAAAGTTGTTATGTTATTTTAATAGATTATTATATTTTTTAGGCCATATTAGTTTTAATATACATGGGCCATAACATTTTTTTCAAAAAATATATGGGTCATAAGGCCTAGCTCGAAATTATTTCGTGTTTAATTCGATCGAGCTGACCCGAACTCGAACTCGACTCGACTTGAAATTAATTCGAGTTGCAATCGAGCGAGCTGTTACCGAGTTTTTTGTCGAGTCGAACACGAGTGAGTTTCGAGTCCCAAGCTAAACTTGCAGCCCAACTTCTAAAACTCTAAATATCATATTTACCCTTCAAAATTCTAAATATATCATATTTAGTTATTTACCCATCGAAAACTAACAAAATATCAAATTTACCCATATCACTAACTTCCCGTTAAATATATGATATTAAGTCAAATAAATTTAAATTTATGTGACTAAAATGCCCTTCTCTCTCATCTTCTTCAAAGACATTATTTTCATCTCCCAAGTCTCAACTTTTCTTGATCTTATTGTTGCTCCTTCCTCCTAACAAAAAATACCATTGTTTTTTTTCACTCTATTCAGTTTTGTACAGAAGAATGGAGCCCTAGTCTATTCCTTCTCTTATGAAAATTGTAGCAGCTATATAGAAATTCTAATATAAACTAAAGAGCATTAGTGTATGACTCTTGATAGAATTGAAATAATTTTAAGAAAAAAATTTCATTACAACTTCTAGAACAAATCCATAATTGGTAATTTTTCAATTCGAATGGTAAATTGTACAACTATTTTGAGAGATCAGAGGGAGTGAAATGATACGTTTTAGGAGAAACGTTAATAAAGAGAAATAAAATATATGTCGTTATAAAATAAAGGTAGAAAGAAGAAAAATAAAGTGCTTGAACGAGAACAGTAGGTACAGAATTGGGAAGTTCAGAGAGTTTGGATGTGAGATAAATGGATGAGGCTACAATAGTAATTTCTTTCATTTAGAGTTAGTTTTAACAGATAAATTAACTTTAGGGCAAATTTGATATTTTTTTACTTTTTGAGAGGGTACATATGATATTTAGAGTTTTAGAAGGGTAAATATGATATTTAGTATTTTTTTGGAAGGGTATGAAATTCCCCCTTGCAATTTAGACGTAATATAGGTTCATATTGAAAATATCCCCTTCCATTCCATTTTGCAGGAGCTCACGATTTTTAGTCTCTTGGAAAGAACAAAAGCACAGATCTCCTCTAGGCGTCTCCACTCATATCAATTTCTTCTCGCCAAACCAGGCGGTTCGACTTTTTTAACATTACGGCCGATTGAGTGTGCTGAAGAAGAACAGAGAAATTTCGTGAGGCGAATAAGCTTGTGTATGAGAGAGAGAGAGAGAGAGAGAGAGAGAGAGACTTGGAATGCTGAAGAGGGAAATAGGGGATAGTCTACTTTGACATACAAAATCAGGCAATTAGCAGGTAAATGCCTTGAATTTCTTATTGATGCAAGTGATCAGAACAATTGTTTACTCAAAAAATTTGTTTGTTATATGATTGCTTTCCTACACTTTTTGAAGACCTTGTGCCTAGTAAAGTCCTTTCTGTAGCATTTTCGTCACTTTTTTCCACATAGATTGGCCCTGTACCACATTGCTGAAATCTTTCTTTCATTTTTCATTTTTGGCTGTTTTATGTTGTTTCTGTACGTCTAGGTGTTTTGACTTGATTCGATTTGGAAAAACTCATCTGACTTAATCAAGTTAAACCAAATGTGCTTCCGCAAATCAAAGAAAAAACAAATTGGTTGAAACTGTGCTCATCCCATCAGTCCAATTCAACTTGATCACATTTCAGTACCATGTTATACCTCTCTAATTTCTTCACAACAACACCCACATTGCTTATTGTGTCTCATTTCACTGATCCATCATCCCCATATTGATCAATTCCAGATAAATAGAAGGCCCAAAAAGAGGAGAAGAAAGAGAGAAGGCTCTACAAAAGGGGCTGTGTGTGTGCATGTGTTAATAGGGGGCGGGACAGTTGACAATCTAACCCTAACCCTCAAATGTCGTCTATTAGCACCACAACAAGCTATACTAATAATGGAAATACCACTCCATTACAGGGCAACTCTGCCTCTAGCGTTAATGATGGCTATGAAAGTGACGGATCCACCTTTGTTACTCCGTACGTTTCTTCTTATTACTTCTATTGCTGCTGTTTCATGTATTGTACAACAATTACTTAATGGTTGATACTGGTTAAGAGGCTTTATAACTAATTCCATTTTTGTGGTTTTTTTTCCTATATGGGATTTTCTGATTAGGTCAGGCTTAGAGGTTCCATGTATTTTGTACCTTTGGTTTCAAGATTGGATAGGGTGAATTAAATTTGACATTGAACTGATAATTTAACACTGTCCCACAATCTAATTCCGGTTTGTGCATTTGCAAGATAGGTCTAATTCCTTTTTTCTTTTACTAATTTATTTTGTGCAGTACACCAGCAGCATTATCAATGTCATTACCTCCTGAGCTTGCTGGCGCTATTCCTTTGATTGATCGCTTCCAGGTTCCTCTCATTTTCTTGTATTAATTTGCAGAAAAGTACTTCAGTATATAATGGAACAAATAAAATTAATGCGACATAATTAGAAATGAACTAACCAACACAAAAAGCTACATTTAAGAGCAAAAGAAAAAGTTATTATGGTTGGATGAACCATTAGTTACCAATCCTCATTAGGTCCTTTTGGTGTACCTTATTTTCTTTATGAGAGTGTAAATATGTGAAAGTTTGTTGTTTATTGTATTAGGTTGAGGGTTTTCTGAAAGCAATGCAGAAACAGATACACTCAGCAGGAAAAAGAGGGTTTTTCTCTAAAAAATCCGTTGGTCCCCAAGTTCGTGAAAAATTCACCCTAGAAGATATGCTGTGCTTTCAAAAGGTATACACTTTTTTATTTCACCTTTTTTATGGTATTCAGAGACCCTAGAATTAGCTCTATCTTTATGTTTGTACTGCAACTGAGATATTCAAATAAACTCTACAAGAAAAAAAAAATTGAAAAAAAAATACGAGAACAAATTAGGGGTGTTGGTGTTTGGGTTGGGGAGCACTAGAAAAGAAAAGAAAGCAAACTAAGTTGGGATTGTCAATCTGGTAGTTAATTTTTGAAAAAAGTTAATAAGAACTGATTGTTAAAATCAAGGTATGCTATATTTTTTTCTGCTTTTTTTCAGGAGGCAATACCGACATCTTTGCTGAAAATAAACAGCGATCTAGTGAGCAGGTCAATTAAATTGTTCCACATAATACTGAAGTACATGGGCGTAGATTCTTCTGAAAAGGTGATCCTTTTGGGCCTTGAAGAGCGCATAGATCTTATCGCCAAATTATACAAACATACTCTCAAGCGATCTGAATTAAGGGATGAGGTTTTTGTGCAAATCTCTAAGCAAACACGGAGCAATCCTGATCGGTATGTTAACAAATTTGTTGGTTGCATTTTTGTTCTTTTTGGTAATAAGTAATATTTGAGGCTATATTAAATCTCAATTCCATTACCAAAGATGACCATAATGAAAAGGGGAAATTTGCAAAAAAGCCCCTACATATGCCGAATATGTAAAAAGCCCCTGCATTATTGGAAATTGCAAACTATTAGAACTGATGGCAGGGGTTTTGTTTCTAATTGTTACTAATTCAGTGTAGTTTTTATACTAGCATCTGATGGGTTGTTGTTTGTTAGTCTTTTTATTGGCATGTTCTCTGTTTAGTCATTCCATACTGATCATCTATCAAGTAAAAAATGCAGGAGTTGGTTGATAAGAGCATGGGAGATGATGTACCTGTGCACGTCCTCGATGCCGCCAAGCAAGGACATAGGCGCGTACTTATCCGAATACGTGCATTTCGTAGCCCACGGGGCCAATACGGACCCTGACGTTCGTAGTTTGGCTCTCAATACACTGTGCGCGCTCAAACGCTCTGTTAAGGCGGGGCCCAGGACCACCGTTCCTGCCCGTGAGGAGATCGAGGCGCTGCTCACCGCGAGAAAGCTGACCACTATTGTGTTCTTTCTTGACGAGACTTTTGAGGAGATTGCGTATGATATGGCTACCACTGTTGCTGATGCTGTCGAGGTACCAAAACTATTGAAAATCTTTGGGTGATTCATCACGCCACCGAATTTTGACTATTAAATAATTTGAAATCCAATTCTCAATCAGCATAATTGACTATTAAAAATTTGAATCTAAGTCTCGATGAGTAGGAGTGACTATTAAATAATTTGAAATCTAAGTCTCGATGAGTATGAGTGACTTAAATAATTTGAAATTCATTCTTTGTGTTGTTCATCTTTTAGGAACTGGCGGGGATAATTAAATTGTCCGTGTACTCGAGCTTCAGTCTTTTTGAGTGTCGGAAAGTGGTCAATGGCTCAAAATCTTCTTCTGATGCTGGCAACGGTATTTCATTCCATCTAATGTTGTCTAAGCTCTCTTGATTTTATTTCATGCTTTTTGTTGACATTTTATTTGGTTGTCAAAGCAGAAGAGTACATAGGACTGGACGACAACAAGTACATCGGTGATTTGTTGGCTGAGTTTAAATCTGTAAAGGACAGAAACAAAGGAGAGATCATGCATTGCAAGCTCATATTCAAGAAGCGTCTCTTTCGCGAGTCTGACGAGGCGGTGACCGACCCGATGTTTGTCCAACTGTCATACGTTCAGGTATTCATTATTTGGTTTTAAAAGTGTTAATGGTGTTTGTTATTGTTAATCTTTTTGTTTGGAATTTTGTGTAATCTAGCTGCAACACGATTATATACTGGGAAACTATCCAGTTGGTAGGGATGATGCTGCAAGACTAGCTGCTCTTCAAATCCTTGTGGAGATTGGGTTTGTTGAGAACCCTGATTCCTGTTTGTACGTCTCTCTCTCTCACGATGCTTCTGTGTTTTATGCTGTGCTTAACGCACTGATATATTCAATTGCTTGAGGATCATGTAAAGTTAAATGAGCCTTGCTTCATGCTTGAACATAAAGATAATGGCTAAACTATACTGCGTATAATATTGTGTTAGGCAGATTTCTATTCATTACTTAGCTTATTATTTATTTATTGGATAGGGAATGGATATCCCTTCTTGAGAGGTTCTTGCCTAGGCAAATTGCTATCACGAGGGCAAAACAGGAATGGGAGCTTGAAATAATATCGCACTATCAATCTATGGTATTTTTTTCTTTTTATCATTTCTCTCTTTTGACAAAAAAAAGTTTGTATTCAGTTTTCTGTTAATTATGTATTGTCATTAGTTTAAGGGGGCTGAACAGCACCACACCAAGACTTTTTTAGGACTATTTTGTGTTTTAACTCAAAATTAAATGTTAACATTATTTTTGTAGGAACACTTGGTAAAGGATGATGCAAGACAGCAATTTCTAAGAATACTAAGAAGTCTACCATATGGAAATTCGGTCTTTTTTGGTGTGAGAAAAATTGACGACCCAACCGGACTCTTGCCAGGCCGGATCATCTTAGGCATCAACAAAAGAGGGGTATGTTTAGGGTTTAGAGTGTAGGGTTTAGTGTTTAGGATTTAGGGTTACCAGTATATTACCTTACTATTTCGCGATTTTTACTTTTGAACATTTCCCAAGTTAACCAAGCCTTACTTCTGCAATTACAATTCTAATAAGCTTGACTTGTGTAATTGAGCATCAATCTAGTCCATCTTTCGCCTCAATTAACCCATAGTGTGCAAACAGATTAAATGCAGTTTAATTTCACTCAATTTGGCCTCAAGTATGCAATTTACCTCCAAAATAATCCTTAAATGAAAGATGGAAAAAAATAGTACTCATACTGGAAACCATTGAATTGTACGTGCTTAGTTAAAAATCTTTGACCCACTTTTGTTTGCATCACTCCATCCTTTTCTGGCTGAATTGCTGAGCCAATCTGAAATATCATTCCCCCATTAGGAATTTTGAGTTTTTGATTACTAAATAATATTAATGGAATTTAGGTGCATTTCTTTCGCCCCGTACCAAAAGAGTACCTACATTCAGCAGAGCTAAGAGACATAATGCAATTCGGAAGCAGCAACAATGCTGTGTTTTTCAAGATGCGAGTCGCTGGGGTCCTTCACATTTTTCAATTCGAGACTAAACAGGTAAACGTCTTTAATATCTCTTTCATTCTGTTTGTCTGTTCATTTGTTTCTTCCTAGTTTTCTGGGTTATGCATACCTAGTTTTCTATGTATTGTTCACTTATTTATAGGGGGAGGAGATTTGCGTAGCACTACAAACACACATAAACGATGTGATGTTGAGGCGGTATTCGAAGGCTCGTCCCCCCACTAACACTTCATCCGCTACTTCTGCTGTCTCTTCCGCCTCCTCCGTTCAAAATGATTTGACGCTGAACAAATCCAGTGTCAGATCTCCCCGTGCAGAAGTTAGTGAGAAACGGGTGCAGGATTTGACGAGGGCTTTGGAGGAATCTCGCAAGAACGCAGATAAAGTAAGATCCTGTTCTTTTCCTGGCGTTCAAAATTATATTTGTTCTTGTGAGAGTATAATGTGTAGATAAATGTTAAGTTTCACGATGTTCTAATGGTCGCATAAGTTTATAATCTGTCACTGGAATCAATGTCTTGAAAACTAGTAGCTTTTCTGTTTTTTCGACTTTGGTGTTGAGCACAGAATAGAAGGAGATATTGAGTTTGTAAATTGTATTATATAGAGCACTTTTATGATACTGGTTTTGAAATATTGAAGCATTTTGGTCACGTAAGTTTCTATGACTATATTAAACTTTTGTATGTTTGTATATCGCGTAAACTTATGTGTATTTCTGTTTTTGTAGTTACTTGAGGAGCTGCACAGGAAGCAAAAGGAGGAGAGAGAAATGCAAGAGGAACTGGAGGAGTTGAGAGAAGCCTTACAGTCTGAAAGACATAATATTAGAGAAATCATTAATGAAAGAGATCGTCTGAAAGCAGCGTGTGATGAAAACGATGCCGCTTTTCAGGTTCTATGTTATAGAAAACATTTCAAATGTAAAGAATATAATATATAATTAACACATGTAGTGTAATACCCTGTACAATAAGAAATGTTTTATACACCTGTAATACCCTGTACACAAAGGAAATCAAATGAATCTCAACTGTTTTCTAAATCTAGATCTTTTGCTTCGTACCAGTACAATTAAATAAATGTAGGTATAGTATCTTTCTTGTGACTTGCATAATTGATTAATTTAATTTAATTTTGTATATTATAGGCAGCACTAGTGGAGAAAAGTAGACTGGAAGCTTTATTAGCTCGGCTAGGCACACAAACTAATCTTTCTGCTGGTAATAATCATGAGGAAACTTCTGAGGTATGTATTTGATTATCAAATTTTTCATATATAACATGCAAAATAAATGTATTATGTACTTGATAAACATGCTTAATAATTCCCCTAATTTACAAACAGATTGAGAATCTGAGACCCTTGATGCATTTTTTTTCTACATATAGTTATTGTGTGTATATTTTATTTGAGTAGATGCTGAGCAAGATACAAGAAGATATGAAGGTATGCACAAGGGAAATGCATGCATCAAAAGAGGTTGCCAGAAAGTTGTTAATGGAAAAGACGTTACTTGAACAAAAACTCCAGAGGCTTGAGAGGATGCGAACTGATGAGGTACAAACATCAAGATCTAAACATAATTAAAATGCATGTGTTGCTTGATTTGTAGAAAATAACAATAGTCTGTGTTTAATAATGTGTTATGTATTGAAAAATGAGAAAATGAAATTATTCTTGAATTATCAACAAACTTTTATTTGGTAACAATTATTCAATTTCTTATATTTGAGAAAAATATATAGGAAATTATGTTGAATAGGAAATAGGATTCCGGTTTTGAATCTTTGACTCATTTTATCCCCATTCTAAGGAGAGAAAAATAGGATTCTGGTTTTGAATCTTTGACTCATTTTTATAATTTTTATTTACAACTGACAATTCCTACAAAATAAATATTGCAGCAGGGCGCAAATGAAAAAGTGCACGAAGAGGAGAGCAGGAAGATGAAAAGAAGAATATTTGATTTGGAGCAGAAATTAGAGAATGCAAAAGAGTCCATAAATGAACTTGAATCCCTTCTGTCCGACAGAATTGACGAACTTGACGCCTTGCGTACCAATTTAAAGGAACTCGAGGATTTGAGGGAATTCAAAGCTGTATGTCTCTCTCTCTCTCTCTCTCTCTCTCTCTCTCTCACACACACACACACACGCACACACACACATCCAAATCTCTTTGACTATCTTGTACAGGTGAATTCACCGTTAGTCCTTGTACTTATATAAAATAGGGATAAATGTGCCGTTAGTCCTTGTACTTTAATCATGTTGAATGCAAGTCCCTGTAGGTCCTGTTGATTTCTTGACTTTTTTAGTCCATGTAAGTCCATGTAGGTAGTACATATTTGATTTTTTTAGTCCGTACTTTATAAAATAGTGTATGGTTAGTTCCTGATTTATCAGAACATGTTAATACGACATACGTTAATGAATTTTCTGAATGATCATTTTGCCCTTTAAAAAGAAAAAAGAAAAAAATTCTTTTAAATTGTTAAAAAATATTAAAAGAAAAAATATTTTGTAAAAATTAGTAAAAGATTAAATATTAAAAGAAAAATCCCCTTAAAATTTTTTGAATAAATCCTATAAAATTGCGAAGTTTAAAAAGTTGCTAACGGTGTTCATGTGTTCCGTTAAGTCTGGAAATACATGTGCATTATTTTATGAAGTACAGGGACCAAAATAAAATAGGTAGTACAGGGATTAACTTGCATCCAAATTAAAGTACATGGAGTGACAGTGCATTTATCCCCAAAGAAGACCAGCTTAACCGGAGGAAATTGCTATCCATGCAATTGGTAATAATATGTGATGGTGATGTTATATAAGAAAAAGGTTTTCTACTATATTTACGTTACATATTTTTGGTTGGAAAATTTGTAGGATGTTGATAGGTCACGCAATTGGTAATAAGATGTGATGGTGATGTTATATAAGAAAAAGGTTTTCTACTATATTTACGTTACATATTTTTGGTTGGAAAATTTGTAGGATGTTGATAGAAAGAACGAGAATACAGCACAAATATTAAAGATGCAAGGGTCCCAGTTGGTTGAATTAGAAGCTCGTTACAAGGAAGAGCAAATCCTACGGAAGAGATATTACAATACCATTGAAGGTTCTTCCACTATTTTCTCCATTTTTGTTTTCTTTATCCTAAATTTTCCTTTAAGCACCATTCTTAGTTGCATCTGGACTTATAACAGCAAACTGAATGATAATAAAATCTCACACATTGCTATCCTTAGTAATAAACTCTACTTTATTATAAAATCATTAGATAATAGAATCTAAAGACCATGTTAACTTACATTTTTTGACCTATCTGAAATGTAATATCAGATTGTATTGAAAGTATTTCAAGCATGATAATCATATGAATATCATAAGTACTATATACTTATGATACTTAAATATCTAGATGTTTCTAGCATTAGTGATATGTTTTTTGAATTATGATATGTATTAAAATCTAGGAGATAATCTGAATTAACAAATTTATTTGCTGAGCTGTTGAATATCGACACGAGTATGATAATCAAAATCTTATGTTTTTCATGAACAAAATTCCATCCATTTTGTTATTACAATTTTCTTTTATGTACTTTTGGTGGTAGATATGAAAGGAAAGATACGAGTTTACTGTCGGTTGAGGCCGCTAACCCAAAAGGAAATAATGGAGAGAGAGAAGAATGTAGTGGTTAGTACTGATGAATACACAGTTGCTCATCCTTGGAAAGACGATAAAGCAAAACAACATGTCTATGATCGTGTATTTGATGCAAGTGCTTCTCAAGACGAAGTATTTGAGGATACAAAGGTTATCCTTCTTTCTTTGTTTGTTTAATATATTTGTTTACATGTATCATTTTTATACATGTTGCAGTAATTTTTCATGGTAGTTTGGTACAAGCAAAATGTTTGCCCTTTTGTTAGAAAAATTATGTTTTTAAGCTGAATGTAGAATAATAGCTCATTTAATAAACCAATCAATAAGTTTAAACAAACGTAAGAAATTGAATGAGACAGGTAGATATTCTCTGTGATTAATGTTTGAAACTCATTAAACAAGATGACCAACTATTTTACCGTATGTATATGTAACCCAGTCCTGGTTGACCTGGTTCGCATAATCGGCCGATTCCAATCCGATTTGGCCGATTCCAATTCCATTTGGCTGATTTGGATCCGAATCGGCCATGCCCGACCCGATTACTTGGTTTTCTGATTTTCTGTATTTTGGTCGGTGAAATTGGGTAGTTATGTTGTCGTCAGACAATTTTTGTTCAATTGGCTCTTTGGTAAGGTTGGAACTTTTGAACTAAAGAGGACCGTTTGGTTTTCTGATTTTCTCATTTTGGTTGGTGAAATTAGATAGTTTTCGCTGTAATCAGGCCACGTTTGTTCAACTGGATCTTTGATAAGGCCACTTTTGTAATCAGGCCACTTTTCTCATTCTTTCAACTAAAGAGGACCGTTTATATAAATCGGATTTTTGAACTTAAGCCCTATTTATTATTCTGTTCTAACTAACGGCATAATTGAATTGTGTCATAGAATAAAACCAATGTTAGCTATTGTAATAGAAGAGTAATCATCAAAGAAATATGGAATCATGATACTCTTATTGATTTTGGGAGACGGAGGGACCCAAGGGGATAGGGTGAAATACTCTTTTGCACGAGAATACCATTGTACATACTCATCTAAAATGAGTACATATGGAGATTTAGATAACAAGCATTAACTGAAACTTCACTAATTAATTACATTGTTGAAACTTGAAGAGGTTTATGAAGGACCGGACATAACGTTTTTAAGTAGTAAGAGTTGATCATGGTGTCTGTTGGAAAACATATGTATTCTTCTTTTCTATTCTTTGTGATTCCAAATCCCGAGTGTGCATGGCTTTATGTGATTTTACAGAAAGTGATTATGTTTGCTACTCATTCGTTTTTAGTGTAATTTCCCAAGATATTATGATTTTTCTAACATTGTGTAGTGGTACTTAAAACTATTTTTTTTTTATTTGAAGATTTGAGAAAAGAATGTTTTTTCTTTTCTGCAATTACTAATATTTTTTTTACCAATATTGTGATGTTTCATGCAGTATCTAGTGCAATCAGCTGTTGATGGATATAATGTATGCATTTTTGCATATGGACAAACTGGATCTGGCAAGACTTTCACCATTTATGGTTCGGAAAGCAATCCAGGTCTTACTCCAAGAGCAATTAGTGAGCTTTTTAAAGTCATCAAACGTGACAGCTCCAAATATTCCTTCTCTTTAAAGGTTAGTACTCTCCTAATAATTCAGTAGTTTTATTTTTATTAAAATGTTATTAAAATGTTGATATGTTTATAGGCATATATGGTGGAGCTATATCAAGACACACTAGTGGATTTATTACTTCCCAAAAATGCAAAGCGTTTGAAGCTGGACATTAAGAAGGATTCGAAGGTACTTATTATTCCTCTATACTACAAGTTGAGATATTTTAAGGATTCGAATAATGGATACAGAAGTGTGTTCAAATACTGTTTTTGTACTGTACTGATCAATAAATATACCAATTTCTTGTTTTGATCAAGTACATTTTATTCTATCTCTTTTCATCTTTTGCTAGTTCAAATGAATTGAAAAATTTTTCGTATCCTTTTTTAAGGGGGTGGTGTCGATAGAGAATGTTACTGTACTGGACATTTCAAGCTATGACGAGCTAACATCTATAATCACAAGAGGATCAGAACAAAGACACATAGCCGGGACTCAGATGAACAACGAGAGCTCAAGATCTCACCTCATTCTTTCTATTATTATTGAGAGCACGGATCTTCAGACCCAATCTCACGCTAGAGGAAAGGTAATAAAACCTCTATTTTTTAGGCTTCATATACTCTTCATCATAATTACTGTAGTTTTTATTACTTATATGGGCGGCAAAGTTGACTATTGCTATTTTTGTAATGAAGTGCAAGTTAATTGTTCTAAAACTAGGAATTACTGAGGGAATTAGTTATATAAAAGGGGGCAAAACTACGTAGATTTTCATTTCAATGGATAACTTGTTGCAATATTGATAGCATCATTAGGAACCAAAAAGTTGCTTTTGATGTTTGCTTATTTTATAGGGAAATTTGCAAAAAAGTCCCTGCATTTTCCAAAATTGCAAAAATGCCTCTACATTACATTATTGAAAATTGCAAAATAATCTCTACATTCTGAGTGCCCTTTTTTTTGCAATTTTCAATAATTTAGGGTTTTTTTTTTGCAGTTTAGGCATAATTTAGGGGATTTTTTGTAAGTTTCCCTATTTTATATTTTTATAACTTTTGTGTTGGATGCAGCTTAGTTTCGTCGACCTGGCGGGATCAGAGCGAGTCAAAAAATCCGGTGTTGCAGGGAACCAACTTAAGGAAGCACAAAGTATCAACAAATCGCTCTCAGCATTAGGGGACGTGATAGGGGCTTTATCGTCCGATGTGTCTGGAAGCGGAAAGCACATACCTTACCGTAATCACAAGTTAACGATGTTGATGAGTGACTCTCTTGGTGGGAATGCTAAGACTCTTATGTTTGTTAATGTTTCGCCGATTGAATCGAGCTTAGAAGAGACACATAATTCTTTAATGTATGTGTTTTTTCTTTAATTGGTGTATTTATTTTTTTTCTTTGATAAGAAGTGTTTGCTATACCTCCAGACCCTAAAATTAGGTATGAGGTGTTGGACTTCATATACCCCATCTACAAAACAAATAGCATCCATTCAGGTTGCCTTTTGAGAAAAAAAAATTCTACAAAGCGTGATCGGAAATCCTAATGGCAACCCTATAGTAAAAATATTATTTCTTTAATTAGTCATATTCAATTGTAATATTTGCACTCTAGACCTTATCGCGCTGCCATTAGGCTTTTTTCGTCATATTGTGTAGCATTTTTGTTAATGAAATATAGGAACAATTTTGGTTCAATTCTTGGTATATATGGGACTCTAGTTATTCTTTTGATGGAGTTGGTAATGTTCTTGGCTATGATTCAGGTATGCTTCGAGGGTGAGATGCATAGTGAATGATACAAGCAAGAATGTATCGACAAAGGAAGTGATGCGTTTGAAGAAACTTGTTGCATATTGGAAGGAGCAGGCTGGTAAAAAGGGCGATTTGGAAGAATTAGAAGTGATACAAGATGAAAAACATGCCACATTGGATCGGTCATGACAGATCCTCTCTTTTCTTAATAATTTACGGAATTTTTATTAAACATTTATTTTTGGTTTCTCTTTCAATATACCAAGAGAGTAGGATGTTGTTGTATTTATTAATTATCCTATGCATTTGTGCCTGTTGTATGCTTGCTTGTATTATAGTTATGTGGTACATTTAACCAGCAATTCTGTGCTTGCGTAAAGATTTTATTTTGTTGATTAAGTTTATAGCAAGACCCAAAATACTTAATTTTTTTATTATTTTTATTTTTTTTTCCGAGAAGTTCATCTTGAAACCTCCATAATTTTGTTGTACATTAATGCTCTTTCCATGTAAGATTTTTGTTTAATATTGTCACCACAATAGGCAGCTTTTTTAGGGCAAGGCAATTTTTGAGGCCTGTCTTTTGTTCCCTTGCCATGTCTAAGAAACATATATCGTATGACAGTTATTTTTAGGCTTAACTCTTCATGACATCCAACTAGATCTTATGTAACAGCAATCAACATATAGATAATATCAACAGTAATTAATGGTTATTGCAACAAAACACAAATCAACCAACACTAAAATTTAAATTAAAGAAACCATAAACACTAAAATTACCATGAAGCCCCAAACACTTGGCCAATCCGTAGCTAAAGACCCCTTCGACCGACAAACATTGCAGAACAGACCTCAATAAATGTCTCGAGTATCATTTGTCGATGCTCACATGAATTCATGGAAACATAACAATTTAGAAGACCTCGTAACTCTTTTGGCTCAACTAAACCATTACAAGTGATAACATCCATTATAGATCTCCTAAAATCTTCTCTCATGTCGTATGAATCTTGTTCCATTGCAATTAACACAACACATTTCCTACTATTTTTGTTACTATTGTTAATATTTTGAACTTGCTTGACTGTTTCGTTAAACAGCTGGTCACTTCTTTGTCTCTGATGAAACCCTAATTGGTAGGGTTTTTCATCGGTTATGGAACTGAGGCGTGCTTGAACCATGCCATGGGCAAGGTTTGAAAGGTTCTTGATTTCTTTTGTCTGATCGAACCGACCAAAGGGTTCAGAAGAAGATGAGATGGAGGAAATACTGAGTCTTGAACTTGAACAACAACATAACGCTTGGCATCGGTTCTTTCGATGGGTTTTTGGGTGGTTTTGGGTATTTGCCTTGCACTTCTTATTCTTCTTCTTTCCAATGAAGATTTGCATCTCTTAATCTCTATCACTCTTCTTTTCTGGAGTTATCTTGTTTATCCTTTCCTTTTTTCCGTGTTAATTAAGGCTGTCTTAAGGAGATTCATATAGGAAAGAGAGAATGCTCCCCATGTGAGGTTAGGTACGTCTGGAAAGTGTGACCCTGTAGCCATTTTAAGTACGAGCACATTTCACATTTGGAAATCCAGTAAATAAGCTGGATTAATCAATAAATAATTCACAAACTGCCCTAATAGTTGATTATTTGCTATATGGTACTAAAATCATATTTTAAGAGCATCTTTTATAAAATGATACTCCAAAAGCAATTAGAAGAAATATATATGAGCATATCACCAGCCACCACCTTATGCTATGCCTGCCTTAAACTCTGTTGTTTCAATGTGCTTCACTTGTTTTTTTTTCTCCTTCCCTTTTTAGTCTACCATATATAATGCTCGAGCTGGATAAAGTGAACTTTGATATTAATATTCGTTTTCCTGGAAAAATATGAACATTAGTGTTTATATAATTGCAGCATTATGATAACTACACTTGATCATAATCCTTTCAAACAACTAACAATGAAAAATGAAAACAACAATTAATCATTGAGGCAAATAGCAATGGACTACAACTTCGTTTGGACTTGAAACATGCATGGTAACTGTTCCAAACAAATGAATCGACCTCAACATAAATCATAATTTAAATATTAAACTACAAAATAAATCGCCAGTAGACTTGAAACATATTCTCTCCTTCAACTAAAAGATTTACCTGTTGCACTTGAGCACCAGAAATGCACTCATTTACTTACAAATATATAAAGATTATAAACTGGAGAAAATTTGATGTCATTTTTTTCTGATTTTCTGCGACCATATATATCAATAGACCATACAACGAGTCATTTCATATAACGAGTCAATAAAATGTGCCTTTTTCTGATTTTATGTGACCGTATTTATCGACAAACCATTTAATGAGTCAATGAAAGAATTCAAGACAAATAATAATGTCATATCATCTGATTTATTTTATGAAATACTTTTAGTAATGAGTCAATATGTATAATACATAATGACCTGTTATATATTATTATGTTCAATAATTAATTCAAAATATAGAATTTGGAAAGAAATTGGCGTGCGCGCACACACACACACACACATATATATATATATATATATATATATATATATATATATATATATATATATGCTTTGAGACTTGATATATTATCTCATTCCTTTGCACAGATAATATAAACTATATTATCTTATTTCCTTGAACCTTGGTTCAATTTAATTCATATTCTTTCTACTTGATTTTTTTATGTGCCAAATAATAAATTTGTCCTCATGATAATTTTTATTCAACAAAATATAATTTTTTGATGCAATTACCATGAACATAATAAAGTCAGCAAACTATAACCATCTCATATTATTTTTCATTTTTTCGCTAATTTTATACATAAAATTGTGAAGCAAGTATTTTATATATTTTTTAAGAGAAAAATAGTTTTATCGAAGTCTAAAAAAGGAAAAATTATATCATAGTATTAATCATCAAGCATAGAAATAACTTTAGTTACTTAAAATAATACTTTCTTTTATTCATAAGGAAAGAAGACCTCTCTGCTATACTTAATATTAAGGGACCTAATAGAGCATAACATTAATGTAGCATGAATGTGCATGACGGATCCAATAACAATATTTATAATTTATTTTCTAATAATAATATTTACATAACAATATATATAATTTATTTTCTAATAATAGTATAGACATAAAAAGTGAAAACATTATATAAAATGGGAATATTATATATAAAATGGGGAAAAAAAGTATATAATAGTAAAAAATAAAAATAAAAAAATACACAAAGAATAAACAATAATATATATAATGACAAAACAGTATATAATAATGAGAAAACAGTAAAAAAAAAAAAAATAGTATATCTATAGTGTTGTTGTGTTTGCACATTTACCTAATATTATATAATAATGTATACTTTCTCCTGTACTTAACGAATTTAAGTTAAAATAGAAAAAAATATTATTAATATTATGATATTATAATTGTATATTGTGTAATATTGTACAATTAGACATGAGGTGACAATATAATATGATAATATTAATAATATTGTTTTATTTTATTTTATCTTAAATTCTTTCAAGTACATGAGAATTTCTTGATAATGGTTGAAGACTTTATATTACTTGACATTATATGATAATATATGATAAGTGGGAAATGTAATATCTATTCTATTGACAGATAAAATATCTCCTCTTTGTTCTTTTTCGGGTAGAATATATTCTTAACACATGTTTTATCTTTTTTAACTATTTATATGATTATTTTTGGTTATGTCTTTTTGGGGTTTTCATACACACTATATAGATTCATAGATAGTAAGGCTCTAATATGAACTTAATTAAGTGTTGTGTAACTAAGGGATATGAATGACATTAACTGGAAATGTGAAATGATCATATATGAACACGATTTAGCGATAATAAATATCTATGATTATGATACACATCCAAAATCATTTTTAGTCCTCTTGGATATTATAAATTTAGATACTTTTCACTTCGGTTTATTTGTTTTCATAAATGTGTTTATGAAGACTTTGTATTAGTTGGCATTATAAGATAATATATGATAGGCGGGGAAATTTAATATTTGTTCTATTTACGGAAAAAACATCTTATATTTGTTCTTTTAACAGGTAGAATATCTTCTTAACTATTTTTTTTTTAATCTTTTAGTGGTTTATATGATTATTTATATGTCCTTTTTAGGATTTATACACACTATATATGGATTCATATATACTAGGCTCTTTCATCTATTTATTAATCGTATTCGTTCTAATATATAAAGTTTATAATTTCGGGAAAAGTTGAAACATGTCCTTTTAATAATTGATAATGATACCCAATTTGCACCCAAATAATTCTCCATATGTATTCTTATTTGATAAGCATCTCCAATTTAAACCCAACAAATAATTTTATCTTTTATAAAATTTATTAAGAATTCCCAATTTGAGCTCAATATTGACTCTCTTTATGCATTTTTATTTAATAAGGATCACCAGTTTAAACCCAATAATTATTTTTATTTTTATAAATTGCTTTTAATTTATTATGTTATAATAAGGAGTAATAATATTATAAAATATTATTAATTTCGGAATTATTTTCTTATATAAAAGTTTGAAAAGAGTTCCTTTTGTGACATGTGTCTATTTTATGATTTTATGTGACAATTTATCAATCAACTATTGCGTCACAAGTCATATCAACCTGTTAAGGCAAGTTTGTTTTTTTATGATTCTTTGTGGCATTTCAAGTATTGTTTTGATGTATTGAGTTATCATAAAATTTTAATAATTCATATAACTAATTATACATGTTATTAATCAAAAAGATAAATATCAAATTTCTCAAAAAAGATATTAGAAGTAAAAATATCACTAGATATGTATGTATATATGTTTAAGATATGATTTCGTCTCTCTTTTAATCATATAATTTAATATTATGCATTTATCAATTAACTATTGCATGGTTAGTCATATTCACTAATAATTATGGTCTTAAAATTTCGAAAGTTATTAACAATAACTTGGTGATCATATTTTAGTAATAGTATTAATTATTATAAACAATGCAAATAAAATTATAATTGATATATTCTAATTAAATAATTTATATTCACAACAATGATCCAAGTTATATTTGAAAGAGGCTACAATATCATGTACACCCTATAAAATGAGAAATCTAAATAAATTATTTTTTTCATGCACCCTCGACAAATATTGATTATTGCGATAAAAAAGAACTGAAATATTGACAATATTTTCTGTTAAAGGAGTGTAAAAATATCATATATATACCTTAAATTTTAATGTATAGTACATGACAAAAAAACCCTACTAAAATACATATGTAAAAAATTGCAAAATCCGAAATTATTAGTTGCCCAACAGGTTTCATGTTTATCACTCTGTTGCTATTATATGATTTTCTAAGATTTAAATCACGAGTGATAAAATATTATTTTTTTCACATTTAATGCAAAAAATGTTATAGAATATAATAATTGTGATAGAAAAGAAAAATAACATGAATATAGTAAATAGTCCTATTTAAATCTATGCAAAATAAAAAAGATGCATTGACCAAGATGATCATAATAGAGAATATCATGTAAACCTCCCATGTTCAATTTTTTTTTTAAATCAGCTACAAAATTCAAAATTATGTTGATAAACTATAAAATATATGACCGTTATTGTTACCATTTCCGATAAAACTGTCAGGTCCGAAGTTGAGTGAGGCACCCTCTCGGTAATATATAAAGCTTATAATTTGGAATATTTTTGACACGTGGCACATGTGAATTTTTGATATGTCTCTCCAATTTGTACCCACTATATATTTTCATTTGATAAGAGTCCCCAATTTAAACACAATAATTATTTCTATACATTTAAGAAATTTTCTAATTTATTAAGATATTTTAAGGAATAATAATATACAGAATATAGTATCAATAAATATTTGATATTATGATATTTTATTATTAAATATTAATAATATCACATATTATGATATGAAATAAATTATAATAAAATAATATTAGGTCCACTCTAAAAAAACAATCTTTTTCACAAACCCCTCAAATATTTTCATTAAATATTTCAATTTTAATCCCCTGTAAAATAAAATATTTTAAATCCTTTCAATATTTAAAAATTATCTTATATGTTCTCGTATATAAATAAAATTTGAGAACTCACTGGATTCAATTTTGACATTATTTTGAAAGTTATTGAAACACCCCTTATATTTGACAATATTTTTAAAATTCACCTAACTTTTGATATTCATTTTTAGTATGTAAAAATTATATTCTTTTTAATTATAAGAAGAAAAGTTAGTTCTCTATCTGTGATTTATTTTAGTAACCTATTATTTTATTTTATATAAATCATATATTTTTTCATTCAAATATAATTTATGATTTCATTTAATACATGTTCTCGTTCTTTAAGTGCTATTTTTTTAAATAACTATAGTATTGTATATTGACCACAATATTTCTAATTAATAATATTATCATATTATTAATATTAGATCATTATATTAGAAAACAATATAATAATATAATATTATAATATTACTACTAAATTATAAGGATTTATGTTTGTTATATCATTTAATAACATAATACAAAATGACATATTAGATAACATTACTTTAATATTTTATATATTTTTAAATCACTATGATATTGCATACTAACAACAATATTATTAATAAATAATATTACCATATTATCAAGTTATTAATATTTTATCATTTTATACTAATATTTTATTATAATAATATTATTAAGTTATAATGATTTACATTCGTTACGTCATTTGATAATATAACATAAATTGGAATATTAGATTGAATTATTTCAATATATATACATCCCTATATATATATATGTATATATATATATATATGTATATATATGTATATGTATATATATATATATATATATATATATATATATATATATATATATATATATATATATGAGTCCGTATAGGGTGAAATCAGTTTTACCAAGGTCTTGATGAAATTAATTTTTGAACCGTTGGATTTGCATCAAGATATGTGCAAATCATGGATCTTACTTCCCCTCCCCTCCCTTTGGTCCCTTCCCTCTCCCCTCTTTCTCTCCACTCGTGCCCCTCTTTCTCTCCTCTCTGAACCGAAAAGAAAAAAGGGGGGAAAAAAATACCGAAGCCTCTCTACCTCCGCCGAGCTCCGTCTCACTCGGGCCGCCACGGGCCGCCACGGGCTGTCAGGCCTCTGGCTCCTACCCGCCACTTCATCCCTCGCAACTCGCCCCTCACTCGCAACCCGACTCGCCTTTGCCGAAGCCCGCCCCTCGCTCGCAGACAACCCCGGACCACATGAAGTTCCCCCTCACAACGCGGCGGCGACCCTGGGAGGAGAGAAGCGTCTCACCCAGCTCAAATGCCCCAGTGGAGTTGGCGGCCACCTCATCTCTCCTCTCTTGCGAAGAACAACCGACCCAGCTTTGAGTTTACTCAAAACTCTCTCTGTTCCTCTCCTTCTCACGACTTATACTATCCTTATAGGGTTTCTCACGACCTCGACTCAGATTCGATGAACAACAGTCATTCTCTCCTCTCTCAAGAGGTATATATTTTTTTTCTTGCGTATTGATTGGTTATCTGAATATTGGCTAATTTGGGCTAAATAAGATAAATATGAGTAATTTAGGCTTAATTCAGTTGTAATTGAGGCTTTTTTGTGGTGAATTACGGCTTACTTTCGGTGAATTTGTGGTTATTATAGCTAAGTTCGGTTGGTTAGGGTTGTGTCAGGAGTAATTAGGGCTAAATTCCTTACTGGGGCTCAATTAGGTTTTATTAGAGGTTTAACTAAAATCACAATCACATCTTGTTTTTCAGGATTCTAAAGAAGAGAAGTTAGTGTTTGCATCAACGCGATATGAACACACTAAAATACGGTTCGCAAAACCTCCAGAAAAGCATCATTTACGCAATCATCCAATCAATCCGCTATTTTGTGACATTAAGAATGCACCATTGGTATTATTAAGAATGTACTATTAGAATTAAATTAAACTAACTCTAAGTTGCACATGCAAATCATCAAATTCGTACGTACTAGTCGAAAACTGTACCAATCATACCATAAAATTCAATTTGTATGATATTTCTTTCTTCAATAAACAGAAAAATTTCCCCAATTAAATTGACATGCTTAATATACTGTTTGGTATTTTCTTTCAACTTTGAAAAATTGTTGGAATTCCAACTTAACCTAAAAAAATCCCAAATTCGAAGTAGAACACTTCAAATCCTTGCGACGACCCCCTTAATGACTTTAATGAAGAAGAAGATGTTGAAAATGATAATTTGCTTGTCCTCAGATTGTTTTCTTTCTTCATTTCTAATTCTTCATTTTGTTCGATATAATAATTTATTCATTTTTTGGAAAAAAAAATTGTGCTAGGGGAAAAAGAAGGTGAATGAAGATCGTATAAAGTAGGGTTTCTGCAAGGTGATTGAAGATCGATCGCATGAAAGAAGGTGAATGAAGATCGCACGGTAGTTATAAATGAAATATTTTGTATTACGCATTAATTTAAAGTTTTAGGGTTTATTTTGTGGATTATATGTTGAAATTTGAAGTATTAGAGTTCATTTGATATGATATGTTATTTTATTGGAAATTTGTTAAAATTTGGAGTTGTAAGTTCATTTGGTATGTAGTTTTATTTATTATTTGTAATCCTAAGTTTTTTGGTTTGCTTGGCTAGATGTTACAATATTATGTTGTATTTATTTTTCTGTTGTTTTGTATTAGGAGCAAGTCATGAATCTCAATTATTTCATTTCTTTTTTCTATCTAGATTGTGTATTCAATGTGTTCTAAAATTGAGATGAAGGAATGGAGTGAAATATAGTATCTCCCTTCCGCAATTCCAAATAAATAATTGTCACATTTCAACTAAAGAAACTGCCATCTAAAGAACTTAGTCCACTTTCTAATTGAAGCAATAAAACAGTAGCAACATTTCTTCATGTACCTTCTGTTTGTAATTTTTTTATATTTTTCATTCTAAATAAATAATTGTCCATAAATTTCAAATTAAATTCTAGTACAAATTCCATACAAACTACCATGAAAATAACATAAACACTAAAACTCCAAAATAACATAAACCCTAAACTCCAAAATAACATAACTCTTGTAGAACCCCTAATTCTTCCAAAATAACATAAATCATAAAACTCCAAAATAACATAAATCCTAAACTCCAAAATAACATAACCCTTGAAACCCCAAATTCCTCCAAAATAACATATACACTCCAAAATAACATAACCCTTGTAGAACCCCTAATTCACGGAAGCATCATTTACTTCTTTTTTTTCTCTAGTACAAAAAAAATATAAAAATAACAATTAGTATATGGAACAAATTGGAGAATAGAAATAAATAAATAAAACCCGAGGACAAGTCCGAAAATTGTGACCTTCTCTTTTTCCGCATGTACCGCACTTTCTCCTTTTCTTAACATTAGCCTCCGCAGAGGTTTCGGCGTTGCGGTTTTCTCCTTCCCTTGCATTGCGAAACCGGTGGATCGTGATATTCCATATTTATTACCAGCTCATTCTCTTCTTCTTCTTCTTCTTCTTCTTCTTCTTCTTCTTCTTCTTCATCTCGTTTTTTTTTTCCGATAGATATGTTTCAATGTGTTCATCAAGCTCAGTTTCGAGTTCTTTCATTTTTTGATAAGTCAATTCATGCACGCTCGGAATTTTTAAACTTTTCTCAATAATTCTTAACATTAAAGCGTGCAATTCATATCTATCACCTTGCGACTCTACAGTTTGCCCCATATTTATACATGCACTAGAAATATTTACTCCGTTATTAGCATTTTTTGTCCATCTTTTCAAAACATAATTATTTGGAAGATGATCCATAATCCCCGCAACTTGCATGACCCTCAAGGCATGTGCGCACAACATTCCTTGAAACTCGAATCCTTTACATTCACAAGAAACCTTCGAGTTTGGTATATCAATCTCAACTTTGTATGAATTTGGAAAATAATTACGAGCCATTAAACTTTCCATTCTTTTTACCTCATATGACGCATAATGCTCAATCGCCGTAGCATTGTATTCGCATGATTGCCGCAGTCGATTTTTAAATGATGAGAACACATTTCTAGTATAAACTTTACGTGCTTCCTTTTCAATTGGATATGGTGACCATAATGATGCTTCTTCGTTTAAAGTTCTAAAATCCTCCTCAGATTCTCTCGCATAAACCGATCGAAGCATCTTATCAAATTGCACAACAAATTTATATATAGAGGTATGAGAATCCACCCAATTCTTCAATAAAGAGTTCATACTTTCGCTACGCTGAGATGTGGACATGTTTGCGAAAAAATTATCACGAAAGTACGCGGGAATCCATCGACTACGAGTATTAAACATTAGTTGAAGATGAGAGTTGTTTTCCAAATTATATCTACTCACCATTTCTCTCCAATTAACCTGAAATTGTTCAACCGTCAAACTCCCTTTTATGCACGAAAATAAATCTTCTTGAAAACCAATAATTTGACCATACAAAACCCCCAAGTGGTCTCTTGCCTTTCTCATCATATGCCATTGGCAACATCTATGCACCGTATTAGGAAATACTTTCGCTATTGCGGCTTTCATTGCGGGGTCTTGATCGGTAATAATTGCCCCTGGATGCTTTCCATTCATTGCTTTCATCCATGTATTAAACAACCACTCAAAATTTACTTTACCCTCATCTCTCAAAAGGGCACACCCGAAAAAAATTGTTTGTCCATGATGATTTACCCCAAGAAAAGGTGCAAATGGCATGCAATATCGGTTAGTGGCATAAGTTGTGTCAAATGTTACCACATCACTAAACCGCTCATAAGCACTTCTCGATCTACCATCAACCCAAAATAAATTTTTCACCGTATGATCTTCATCCTCCTCTACTACATAAAAAAAATGAGGGTCATTTTTTTTATTTACAAGAAAGTACATTAGTGCTTGCGACACATCCACACCACGGAGATTTCTATTTGATGCCGCGATCTCGTTTAATATATCCCTTTTCGTGCACCACACTTTATCTATACCCCCCGCACTTTCGGCAATAATCGCCATAATTTGATCCACTTTCATGTTTTGGCCACTTAATTTGTGAATTATCTCTTTTTGCTCATCCGTAATAAATCTATGGGATAAAAAATACCGTTTTTTAGATGGACTTACAATCAAATCATGATTATGCTCATCGTTGAAAGTATTTAAAAACCATTTCCCATCTTCTTTCAATTTAATATAAAAAGAAGCCTTACATCCCGATCTTTTATGTGCCTTAATCTTTTCTGGTGTTCTTTGAGGTTTTAAAAATTCATCTTCTTTTTTTTCTTGTTTTTGACTTTCAGAAAATCCTCCTTTTGAACAACACAACCTAAAAGTAGTAATTTTTCCCAACTTTACCGACTTATAACTCCCCCCCCGCTTTACGAATACTAAATCCTTTTTTGCATGCATATAAATTGTAGAATTTATATGCCTCATCGGTACTCGCAAATTCCATGTTGAGATACGGTTCACAATTAAGCGAATTATCATTTTCAACATCTTCTTCTTCACTAAAATCATCATGGGGGTCGTCGCAAGGATTTGAAGAGTGTTCTAGCTCTTCTCCATCATCAAAGATGCATGTATCCTCTTGAAAAATTCCACTTGTTGAGCCATTTGCTTCCATATCTATCAAACAAAAAATTAATAGATTGATAAATAAACTCAAATCAACATTATATTACAAAATTGATCACTATTTCAACACTAACTAAGCAAAGTCTAACTATGCTAATCTTGTTAACTAATCAAATCAACAACCTAACTAACTCTAATTAGTCCACTTCATATCTTGTTAACTCAAATTTATCCTAAACTATACCCAATTAAAGAAGAAAAAGAGGAAAATGGAGAGAGCACAAGACAAGAGAGAAGCACCATAAAAATAGAGCTAGTACCTTGTTTGAATGAGAGTGGAAAGGACACAACTAATCAAGTCTTAAGAAACCGGCACAATCTACGGTTTTGTGAGGCAAGAGTTGGGAGGGATGAAGTGGCGGGTAGGAGCCAGAGGCCTGACAGCCGGCGGTGGCCCGAGTGAGACGGAGCTCGGCAGAGGTAGAGAGGCTTCGGTATTTTCCCCCCCTTTTTTCTTTTCGGTTCAGAGAGGAGAGAAAGAGGGGCACGAGTGGAGAGAAAGAGGGGAGAGGGAAGGGACCAAAGGGAGGGGAGGGGAAATAAGATCCATGATTTGCACACATCTTGATGCAAATCCAACGGTTCAAAAATTAATTTCATCAAGACCTTGGTAAAACTGATTTCACCCTATACGGACTATATATATATATATATATATATATATATATATATATATATATACATATACATATACATATACATATACATATACATATATATATATATATATATACATATATATATATACATATATTTATATAAATATATATATATATATATATATATATATATATATATATATACATATATTTATATATATATATACATATACATATATTTATATACATATACATATATTTACATATATATATACATATACATATATTTATATACATATACATATATTTACATATATATATATATATATATATATATATATATATATATATATATATATATATATATACATATATATATATATACACACACACACACACACACACACACACACACACACACACACACACACACACACACATATATATATATATATATACATATACATTTATATATATATACATATACATATATATACATATATACACACACATATATATATATATATATATATATATATATATATGTATATGTATATATACATGTATATATATATATATATATATATATATATATATATATATATATATATATATATATATATAAAGTAAAAGGGACTAAAACCACGAAGAGCTTGAACATGCCCAAAATACGATGGATTTTTTTATATACTATTTTTTCACTTTTCAATATATCATATACCGTTTTCACTATTTTACGTATGTACTATTTTTGTGCATTTTTTACTTGTTGGAATATGTATATAATGTTTTTCCGTTTTTCATTATACTATTTTTTTCTATATATATTGTTTTTCATTGTTTGCGTAAACACTGTTGCAAGAAATGAATCTTATATATTGTTTATTGCCTCTATATGTTGTTTTTTCGAGAAAAAAAAGAAAGCAAAAAAAAGATCATGTTGCACGACAGGACGAAGGAAAATCCCCGTCAGCCAGGTCCCAAAGTAAAACATGTGTTTGTCTTTGATTGTGTGTTTCTAAAAATTTTAGTGTCTATATTATATTATCGCAAAAGAGCCCTTTCAATTCAATAAAAAAAAACGAAAACATGTTTGTGCAAGACGCACGTGCAGCACTACGGTTAGTATTTATAACGAAATAAGATATACATTTTGAAATGATCTATACAAAAAACACAAAGCAATACATAGAAAATAAATAAATAAATAAAACAATATATAAAACCACAAAATAATTTATAAATAGAAAAATAGTATATAAAACAAAATAAAACATTATTTGAAATATATATTTTGAAAACAATATATATAAAATAAGAACAATATATAAAACATACAAAATAATATATATCAAAACAATATATATGACAAAAAGACATTATATATGACACTAAAACAGTATATCCAACTCAATGAGAACTGGTCAAAGATTGACCATTGACAAAAGTGATAGAGGATTATTGGCCGTAATTACACGTCCCAAAAAAATACTTAATGCCTCCTTGAAGGTATTGTTTGTTCTAAATTGAAGCTGTAAAAATAATTATGTTCTTCACTGAAGTATTTTAGTATACCATTGAAGACTTGGGGTTTAAAGTCACATATGCATCAATTGGAGAGGGCATTTTCTCTTTTTGCTTCTTTACAAAGGAAGAGGAACTTTAAAAAAAATGATGACAAAAATGGAGTGCCAAAATGTTGCCCACAACGACTATCCTATTTCATTCATCAGAAAAAAAAATGTTGCCTAGAACTGAAACATCCAGTGTTTCAAAAATTTAGTGCTGGTTGAGATGTTGGCCCCTTTTTTTGGGTGATTATCAGATCACTTTTAATATTCCAGTTTCTATTATTCCTGTTAGTTCGTTGGCAGTCAATAACCTTCTTACACGCATTTTTTTTTATTTGGTTCAATGAAGGTTTAATAGACAATTCGTTTATGTTTCCATAAAATGAAGAAAATTATGTTTTCAGGACGGCTTAGTGCATGACGTGCACGATGTAGATTATTTAAAATATCTTGTGTTTTTTTTCCTGTATTTTATATACTCTTTTTATATATACTATTTTACGTATCTGATATATTATTTTATATTTAATATATACTATGTTTTATATACTCTTTTTATATATACAATTTTACGTATCATATATATCATTTTAAACTTTTTGTATTTGTAGATGTTGTTTCGAAAAATAAAGATTTTGGATTCATATATTGTTTTTGGAGATGCAGTATTGTAACGACGTGAAAACGTGTTGTGGATGTAATCACGTGTTAACAAAATAATTTATATTTTTCCTAATTTCAATATTAAGTGTATATGTGGTATTGAGTTTTAGGGGTCGAAAACAAGTAGATTGGCCTTAAGTAAAACAGATTCATAATTAATTCTTAAGGTTTTAGAGTCTTATTTACAAAATTTCAAGATTCAAACCGTAATTCAAATTTTATTCAAAATTTCCAGCTCGACACACTTATTTTGACTCATAACCAGACCAAACGAACTTCAAATTTAGCAATTGAGTTATTGTTCGAAACTAGAAAGAGAGATCTTCACAGTGGTATCTTACTGGTACTAGGATTCTATTCAATAATTTCCAGAATTGTGCAGTTTAGTCCAGAACTTTATCAGATTTATAATTTCAGCATCAGTCAACTTTAGTAAATTTCAGAAAAATAAGTACAACTTCAAAAATCACCAAATTTGTAATTAATTCAATCAGACTCAAGAAACTACCGTTATAATTTCATAAAATTGTGGTGGACAGATTGGAAGAAATAATTAAAATACAGACAGTACCTCAGAAATTTCAGTAGACAGACCAGCAGTTGATAATGGTACAATATCTCAAAATATGTCT
Source organism: Juncus inflexus (assembly GCA_024447665.1). Classification (NCBI taxonomy): domain Eukaryota; kingdom Viridiplantae; phylum Streptophyta; class Magnoliopsida; order Poales; family Juncaceae; genus Juncus; species Juncus inflexus. The sequence continues at coordinate 8,400,975 of JAJHPC010000011.1, read as the reverse complement.
TAACAAATACTATTTTAAATTCCAGAAATGAAATCTACACTTCATAATTTTTCTGATATGACTATTTTTATATTTTTATTATTTATTTTTATATTTTTAAAAATTAGAAAAATAAAACTAAACAGAGAATTAAAAAAACGAAAAACAGAAACAGGGAAATAACAAATTTGAAAAATTAATATCTCATAGATTATAAACAGGAATTGGGCAAACTTTGATTTGAGAATTATCTACTAAATGACTACTTTAAAATAAAAATATATATCTAAATTTTCAGATTTGTTTTGGACTCGAAATTGAAGTAAAAATACTAAAAGCAGACAAATTACTGCAGCAGGACAAAATTTAACTTTTACGGATAAACATAAGGTTAATTTGGTAATTTGTATAATATGGATATCATTAATTACTCAAGAAATAATCTTAACAAATCTCGAAGTAAGGTTTGAGTATTTTCTTCCAAAAAAACTTAATAAATGAATCAAAACTTAAAGTTCAATTAAAAACTTCTATTTTCAGGTTTCATATTCAAATTCGATCCAAAACCAAAATCAATCAAACAAGAATCTTTTCCAAGTGTTCTAATGATCAATAAATCCCTAAACACAGATTTGTGAGTCTCAATTTGATCTAAAACTCTTCTTCCAAATAGATTTAGACAAATATTCATTAAATTAGTGTTTTGAACTTAACTTCACAAATAGACAAAATTGAATCAAATAAACGCAAGATTTCAATCACACATCATACAAATATCTAACTCTATCCTAGATTCACCCACTCATGACATGAGAAATAAGATTTGATCTATTTTTCATCATTTTTATACAAAAAGATTTCAGATCTGAAAAATCAGGGAAAATAAATAGTTTAAACGAGAAACAAACCAAACCTATAAGACGACTCCCTTCCAAGAGGTCCCTGGAGTTGATCTGGATCTCCCCTTGACTTCTCAAGCCTTCTAGATCGGGAATTTGGGTTTTGAACATCTTCAGCCCGTTTTTGCTCAAATCGGATTTTGAAGCTCAAATATTTGCTCTCAAGCTTCCATTAATGGTGATTAGGGTTGTAAGTAAGAAGAAGATGAAGAGAATGAGTGGTATGTACAATGGTAGGGGACTGATGTTGTGTGTGGATCTGGTCTTGAGATTGAAGGTCTTTTATATAGATTGTTGAGACTTGTATTTAACCTTTTGCCATTGATGGAGGTATGGAGGTATGGGGCTGCAGTCTGGTAATTTGGTTGGTCAGGATTGGATCAGGATGGTGTGCTGAATATTTTCCTCAAAATTTTGTTGAATTTACTTCAGTAATGATAGAGATATTTGCATTCTGTGTTGGCTTAATATTTTGGCGGAATTTTGAAAACAATGTCAAAGAATGGAGGGAATTAAGCAGTGATTTCTCCGGTTCCAATATCAATGGAGAGTCCAGTTTTGTTTGGTTTGAGGGAGATAAAAGAAGTTTGTTGGTTGTGGAGACTTTAAGAGTTGAACGGGATTTTTGATCAAAACAGAGATGAAAATGTGTACTGTTTGTTCTTTGGTCGGGCTGGGGAATATTTGAGTTTGTTCAGCAGAGATGAAAATGTGTACTGTTTGTTCTTTGGTCGGGCTGGGGAATATTTGAGTTTGTTCAGCTTGTTGGGAGTGGTCCATTTCTTCTTTGACTCTCTGTGGCGCATATGGTCTGATCTTTCTCCAAACATCTCTCTAACACTATCTAGATTGAATCTAAACAGAAACCAGCTGTCTTCAGCGCCAAAATATCTTTTCAACTCGTTCTTTAATTTCTGTTATTTTTGACCTGCTCTAAAACTTGAGTTGAAAGTCACCTTTCCAGTGATTTTCAACGAAAATTTCCTCTATAAAACCTATTCTACTATTCCTTGTGATCTCGTAGAAATTTGAAATACTCAAAACCGTTGTGTATTTCTCGAGTTATGCCTCTTGCAAAATCAGAACTCAATTTCCATTTAGTTCTGCCATTTTTTATTGTTTCAACGAACTCGAGATCAAACCCAACTTTACAGTGATTTTCAGCTCTAGTTCCTTTGACGGGAAATGTTACACACTCTCGTAATAATCTACAGAAACTAGAACCATCAAAAAATATTGAGTACATCTCGAGTTATCGCCATTTGATCACCACTAGGTCATAAGCTCCACCATTAACGACCTGAGCTCAAACTCGCCATTCACTCAATGAAAACTCAAAAGGTCTTTTGGACAATCTCATAAACTAAAAAATAATCTATCCATAGAATATTATCTCCTAATTCGCATCCAATCCATCGAATTTCATCATTAACCAACAGCTTTCTCGAAAAACCACCAAGTCATGAATCAAACTCTGATTTAGAGTCGTTTTTCGATCAAATTAACACACCAAAATGCATCACTAACCTTATACGAAGCCTCACGAACAAAATATACATTTATTATTTAATAAAAACGAGCAAGATTAATCGAATTTCACACCAGACTTCGAATCCCTTCGAACTCGACCGTTGGATAATCAAAATTTGAATTTTTCAGTTTGGCATTTCATCGAACAGGTTTTAAAATCGCCATATCTTACTCAATACTCCATCATTTCGTGATTTCTTTATATGGACAGAAAGATCACAGAATAAGGAATCCAAAGGAGTTCGTTTGGAGAAGAATGAAGCTCTGTAGAGGAAATGGTAGCTCGAATACAGTTTTCAGTTCACGGTTATGGTTGAATTTGGATTTTTCGCGTTTTTCTAGCGATCGCCAGCGGTTTGGATCCAGTGGAGCCCACAGACATCTTTGGCTCATCGAGACGGGTCATTTGAAATTAAACATGCCAAATTCTGAGAATTCAAAATTTTAGTGATTTTTCAAGCGGTTTTTGACTGGTCAAAGACAGAGTTGACTTTGACTAGTTTGACTAGTTTTTGACCAAGTTTTCTGAGAGTTCTAGAAGGTTTCTAGTTGCGAGGGTTATACCGTTGGATTCGTCTCGTCTATATCTTCGATTTGGTACTCCATGTGACCCATTTTGGGATAGTTGACTTTTTGGTCAAAGATAGTTTTCGGGGTTGACCTTTTTGTCTTTTTGTGGGTTTTTAGGTTTTGTCTTAGATGGTTGGCCGGTAAGGATTGTCGGAGGTTGAAGAGGCGTGTGCAGCGTTTTCATCGAGATTTGTTGAGAATACGGCCATCCTTGGTCAAAAATTTGCAAATCAGCTCTTCATTTGGAATTGACTTTTCACCCAAGTCCTCCAAATCTTCCTTTCTTGGTCTATTTACCTGAAAAATCACACAAAATTATATTAAGAGGTTTAAAAATGAATTTTATGAATTTCAAGCACTTTTCATACATTTTATGTTATTTTAGGGTGAATTTTACATGATAAAATTTTTAAAAATATGTATAAAAATACACATTACAAGTATCATATCGCAATAAAGACTAACTTTACTTTTTAACGCCCAAAGCCAAAAGAGAATTCGAATAAACAGATCATTTGCATCTTAGACTATATTAATGCGGCCTACAAAGGGTAATGAATGGAAATATTTGATGGGTCCCATATTGATCTCCACAAAAAAGACAACAAAACCCCAGTGTTGCCTTTGTTCACTATAGTCAAGACTACAGAGGATGCTGCTAGATTAATTCATTAGTATTAGAATGGTCCTACTGGAATCTTATAATCATTATGAACTTTTATAAAGAGATCGTAGCTTTTATACTTTAGATAAATGTAGGTTACTCGTGCACTTTGACTTTGTGCAAGCTTGTTTTAATTTATTTTAACAAACATGCATGTAATCCAGCCCTTGCAAAATGTTTATCGTGGGGTGTGGATAAGTACGAAGTCAGAAATGCCTAGCAGAAGCTTACAACCAAAGACACAAAATAGGGCCTTCGCATGGACTACAATTTGAAATTGTAAATCTTATAATTTTGAATAATGTCCATATAAACATTCTAAAGCAATCACAGCTGCTGCTAATTAAGTAAAGATAAAAAATAACTCCAAACATTTTGCGATTCCAAAATAATACCCAATAAATCATACAAAATAACAAATTCAGCATACCAAAGCACAAACAGAGAAGTGCATAACCAGAAACATAGCAGCATCTAACATCAACCCAGAAACGCCAATTCAGAAAACTCTTTCAAACAAAACACAAATAACACCAAACACCATCACACAACCAACAAATTGAACAAACCCTAAACCCCTACAAAAATCTAACCCTAGGTCCACTCCTCCTCCCCCTTCCCCTCCTCTGTCTAGCCCTAATAACTTCCTCATCATCACTCTCCAACCAATCATCATCAATCGACCAAGCATCACTATCCTCACTATCCTCATCATCGACATCAATCGCATTATCAACACTGTTCCCATTATTCTCTCTCTCCCTCCTCAAAAACCTCGCCCCCTCTCTCAAAAAGAAATAAAACAACCCTCCATCCATACCACCTCCCCTGCCCATTCCCGCCTCATTGTCCGTGTCACTACTATTTGCACCAGAGCCATTCATATCAATGACATAATCCCCAACCACGACGGATCGGGGCATGGTAGACCTAATCGTGCTCAGAACGTCCTCTCTCTCCCTTTCTCTCTCCAACGCATGCCACCTTTCTCTCTCTACCGGGTCCACCTCACGAGTTCTGCCAGCTTGCGGGTGAGCTGACTTCACGTGGTGGCGCAGCTGCTTGTGAGTCCCTTTGAAAGAGCATTTGTCGTACATACAAGTGCGTTTCTTGCGGTTCAAGTAACGACGAGCCGGGTCCACCACAGTCCAGCCCTTGACCTGGCCACGGCATAATGGGCATGCTAGCTCGACTGATTCCGATGATTCCTTACCAGGTAAACCCACAATGGCGAACCCTGTTTGACTTTGATCCTGTCATATTCCCATATTGGAATTAGGTCAGATTCAAAGAGAAATTACACAAGGAGATATCGGAATTAGGTGAGATTGAAAGAGAAATTACACAAGGAGATGTGTCGGGATCTAGGCCCACCCTAAAGAAAGATGTTTCTAGCATAATAGCATAATTTACAAAAACATTTATGTACTTCAATTTATATTTACATGCCAGGTGACTTGGAATGTGGCACAGTCTACTTTTAATTTCAAAACCTTAGAACATATTTTTAAACATTTAAGAAAAGGTAAAAACACTACATTACTGGAGTACTTCATTGTTATGCTACAAAACTAACTTGTACCCAGTCATAATTTTTTTTTTTACTTTAATTTTACATTTGATAAGCACATCAATATGAACCAAAGAAAAAGGCAAAATATGATTTTGGCATTGATTGTTAACTTTACTAATTTCAAAACTTGAATTTTAGAAGCAGAAAAAATTGCTTGTTCCATGCATAGTTAGCACAACAGTCCCTTTTGTCTGGCGGCTAAAATTAGGATTACTAGTTTGTGATGGATTGGGTTTTGGTTGTTTGATTCTTTTCAGGGTTTTATAAGAAATTTTTAGGCAACATAAAACGCCAGAACAGTACCAGATCTTAACAGTTTGGAATCTATACAGTATTAGACTAATATTAGTATTATATTGCTACCACATGATATTATTAGCATTTTAAGTATACGATGTTGCTAATTTGGAATGAAGATGATATAGGTGTACCTTCTAGCGGTAACATCTAACAGAACCAATTTAATAACTTTACCAAGAATAAAAAACAATTTGACCAACCTTGGTGAATAACTTAACCAAGAATAAAAAACAATTAGATCAACCAACCTAGGTGAACAACTTTACTACAAATAAAAAACAATTTGACCAACCAACCTTGGTGAATAAATAACTTAACCAAGAACAAAAAACAATTTGATAACCGACCTTGGTGTAGGCTTTCTTGAACTGAGCGAGGCAGTTGGAGAGTCGAGATCCGGTACCGCACATGTAAGGACGGCATCCTTTCTCATGAGAGGAGCAGAGCAGAAGCACAGCGTTGTGAGGCCTCTCCAAGCAGACTGAGCACACCGCGTCTTGCCAGTCCCTTTTCTCACTTGGTGATATTATTTTCGACAGAATTTGTTTGGACAGTTTTCGGCTTGTTTTCGTATTCTTGTGAGCGTGGGGGAGATCGGGGGCCTTTTTACTTGGAGACCGTCTTCTTATTGGAATTCTTGTCATTTTTAACCTGTTTAAGAATGGTAAGTGCAAAAGTAATGACCATTAAATGATTAAACACCATTTAAGCCTTGATTCTGCAGTTAGAGACTCCATCTAATCCAATTTTGCATCATTTAACCTTTCAATTAGGCACTTATGACTCAATAAAGACTTAATTTGACCCATTTAAGATACAATTTAACTTTAATTATGCACTAGACAAAGCAGATAAAATACAAGTCGGTGAAAGCTTGACCGGTCTCAAAACCAGTAGGTAAATATTGGTGTACATAACAATAACCAACTAAAACCACTCTTATATGGTCGATATGAATGAAAATGAAAATGAAATTCTTCAGAAATTAACTAATGAAAAATGAATGAAAATGCTATAAGTTGCACAAACATGAGCAGGATTTGTTCAGTACACACTATATTTTAATACTTACAAATGTAAATATTTTTTTATCATGCAGATAACAATTCTAATAAACTTGCAGCAATACAAGAGAAACAGAACGGCTTATTATAATGTTCTCAACCGCCAATTAGAACTTATATGCAACTAAGTATAAACCCTAAATTATCTCGCATTTTGACACATCAATTAAGCTTGTCATTTTGTGTATTTCGATGTACAAAACTGCACTTGCAATATCAAACACAATGAATAGAAATCATGTAGCGCAATAGTATTTTCTAGATCAAGGCCAACTTTTTTATCAGTTCATTTCATTTGCAACAGTCATTTCAAGCGCTTGGAATCGTACTGAAAACCTAGCGAAAATGAGAAAGTTCATTCCCTAGTATGTTTTTTAATAATAATAAAAAAAATAACCATGTAATATGTAGAGTATGATTTGATTCCTTGGCAAAATAATAGAACTCAAATCTCTTCTTTAACTGATATATTCCTCCTCGTTACAACTCAGAGCAAGAAGATACGCAAAAAGGAAAAGGCAAATCGGTACAGACAAAAAGACAAAATGATTCATTTCAAAAGAAAAAGTAGGGTTTAGTGTTAATATCAGCTAACCTTACTAAAAGGGAGACGAGAAGAGTAGATCAATAGGAATACGGCTGCTCTTGGCGGTGAGAAGATCGACGGTTGGAAAAGCGGATCGAGCTCAAAGCTCCACCTCTTGCCTGCCCTTCGCCGGGATTGTTCCTCTCTCTCTCCCACCCCCTCTCCCTCTGGGTTTTGGAGGGGGCCCGAATTGCGGTGTAGATGCCAGCCGACCCGAAGGTGGATTCGAATACCTTTTTAATCCGGATCATATCAGTAGCTGCGTTTAGTTTAGGTAATATTTACAGGGAGATGTGTTTACACGACCGGCCCAGCACGTCAAAATCACACCGGTTCAGCCCACAACACAATGGCCCAAAACAACCACAGCGACCCAATTCTGTCGTGCTTTTCCATTTCAGGGCGACGCGTCAAGTATCTCGCATTTTCCCGCTATCTAATTCTCCGTGGCACCTCCGGCTCAGCTCTCGTCGGTGTAAGAATGTGAATTTGTCGTTTCCAATTCACAACTTAACAAAAATATTTATATTTTTTCTAATTAACCAAAGAGTATATATGTGATGTGTGAGTTTAGGGTGTCGATCCAAGTGTGGGCTTAAATTTCAACTAATTAATCAAATATGAGATCTAGTATTTTAGTTTTTTTTTTTTAAGATTTGAGATGAGTTTGTTTTTGAAATAATAAAAGGAATTAAAAGAAAGAAGTAAGATTTTTGATTTTTCAAATATTTAATTAAAGGTAGGGACTTCTATAATAATTTGTTTAAGCATGTTATCATTAACCATTCAATATTTCAATTTTTAAGATTTACAAAATAAGTTCAAGTGCTTCAAGCTAAAAACACCCAATTAATGATTTAATTTAAATCTAAACTCAAAACAGCCAATTCAATATTCAAATATTAAATTCAACCAAAACTTCAATTAATTAAACAAACATAGCCAAGTAAATATTTAATTAACTGGTCACAAAACATTTGCAATTTATAGATTTTAATCTAACAACTTAGTCAAGTATTTAAATCAAATAAACAATAAAACGTTTCATGACAACTTTCACAAATCCCCAAATCAAATCAATTAACACAAGGTTTTAAACAAACTTAAACAAATCATCACATCCCTACTAAAGATCTACTCACTCATGTTCATAAAAACTATATTTACACAAAACTTGAACATGGTACTCATTCAAAGAAGAAGAAATAAGGAAAATAAAATCAAACCCCAAAGGGAAGAGTCAAGCTAGAGCCCATTCCTCTTGATTGACTTCGCATCCCCTTCAACCCTTGCTCAAGCTAGATCAAACGTTCTTCTCCTTATTAATTTTTTTTTACTCTCTAAAATTAGGGTTTTTGAATTTAAGTCATTAATGGTGGAAAAAGAAGAGGAAGAAGAAGAAGAATATGGATGGTGTAGAAATGGTTGTGGTAATTGATGTATGAATGGATGTCTTAGAGAGAGAAAAAGGGTGTATTTTTATAGAGAGATTTGACCTAGAAAATAATTGAAAATATGATTGTGGGACTAAAATAAGGATTTGTTTCGGATTTAGAATTGGGTAGTAATTTGGGGGTTATTTAACATTTTCCCTTCATTATCTTATTCAAAATCTGTTTGAATCAGTTTGGGTACACTTTGTGGGGAATCTTTATCATTTTTCTTTCTTCACACGTGGCGCATTGTGGTTAGCAAGTATCAAATCCAGGGAGTTAAATCCATCTAATAAGAGACTGCCACGTGTTGAATTCCTTAATTTCTGTCGAAAACGTGTGCCACGTGGCAGTATCTGATTGGGCAAAAGAAGAATTCTCGTACTGACATCTTTTCCTCTAAGATAGAGATGCCAGATGTTACCTTCGGATTAGGCTATCTGTTTCATCGTACTGACGGATTTCTGACGAGTCAGTTCTTTGCAGAAGATGCGTGGAACTTGCTCTTCGTTGAGTTTCACTGGCCGGTCCTGTTTTCCACGCGGCGCGCGTTAATGAAGCAACGGAGGCATCCGATTACTGGATCACTAGAGAGGCAAGATCTGGGGTTTCACTCGCGACGCGGTTTCTGAGATATTCTCGCCACGTGTCGACATGCGATTTTCCCAAATTAATGTGATACTGATCCTCGTACTGCCGACTGTCAGGCACGTCAAGGATTCTCCCCTATCAACGGCCGCCACGTGTCCTCCCCGAATCATATTCTAACAGCTCAAGACACGTGGATTCAATTTCTTCCATACATGCGTCATCTTCTGATTGACCAAATTAAAAACTCATCTTCCTTGATTCCTGTGCTCATTGAAATCTAAGGTGAATTGGGGGACACGTGTTTCATTTTTATTGGTCCAGAGAAGGGTTGACTTGGTCAAAGGTTGACTTTGACCAAGTTTGACCAGATCTTCTATCGTGATTTCTGGGAGTTCTATAAGGTCTTCTTTCGCGAGGTTTGTACCGTTGGATTCGTCTTGTCGAGCTCTTTGATTTGGTATCTAGTTTGACCCATTTTGAGAGAGTTGACTTTTGGTCAACCAGACGATTTCTCGGATTTGACTTTTCGTCATTTTGTGGATTTTGTAGGTTTTGGCATGGATGGTTGGCGGGTGAGGGTTATAAGAGAATTGGAGAGGCGTGTGTAGGATTTATTGAGAATTCAGCCATTCTTGGCCCAGAAATTTGCAGATCGGCCCTTTATTTGGAGTTGAGTTTTCACCAAGCCATCCAAATATATCTTTCTTGGTCTTTTTACCTGAAAAATCACACAAAAGTATATTAAGGGTTTCAAAAATAATTTTATTAATTGTAAACTCTTTTCCAATATTTTATGTGATTTAAGGGTGAATTTTATATGATAAAAATCCTAAAAATATGTATAAAAATACATATTACAAATTTCCCCACACTTAAATCAAGCTTGCCCTCAAGCATAAATTTAAATCAAGTTTTAGGGTTTTTAGAATCAGTTTAAATCCATTTGAAAAGAGATTAAATTAGTGCCATATTATTAGTTGATTAATATAATAATACACGAATGTTGGTGAATGTCCATTAATAATTTTAAAACCTCAAAGTCATTTCAACTCGCCAATCTTTTATCCCAATAATCCATTTTCCACAAATTAGTATCCAAAGAAATTTTTTATACTTGAACCCCCTAAATTTGCCCCCAAGGTTTCAACTCGATTTTTACTTCACCTCCAAACAAATTGAAAGTCTGATACGGTATCCATTCAAAGACAAACCTCAACAGTAACTGAATGTTAACAAAATAAATTTGCAATAATATAAAAAATGTTGAAAGTGAGATAAAATGGAAGTAATTATGAAAAATATAGATATGAATTTGGCCGATCAATAAACTAGATAAATAACAGTTCATAAAAATTATATAAATATTATATACACATAAAAAAAATATTATACCTTGACAGAAAAGGGTAAGTCGGTGCTGCGGCCCATAAAATTTAGTAAACCCGGGCAATAATTTATGGTTATGTCCGAACTTTATTTTGTTTATAGCCCGTTTCATTTTGTCATCCATAATCTTCACATAATTCGCGCAAGACAATTTGTTTTGATCGTAGGGCATTTCCTTTTAGGTTTTCCTTTTTTATTTCTCGGTTTAAATTTTTGGGCTTTGTGACATGAGAAATTTTCGTCATATTTTTCACATGTGAGTGATACCCATACCATAATGTTTTAAAACTAGTCATCTCAGCATAAGCATCATAAAATTGTTTAGCATCTTTAGGAGAATTGAATAGCATGGCGAGTTTTGGATTAAATTGGGTGTCCACATTTTTAGGGTACATTAACTCTCCAGAATATATTAGATCTACAACTTGCAAAAATCAGTTTATATATTACAAAAATATTGAATAAAATAAATAACATCACTATATATACTGCAAACAAAGAGTTATTCACATACAAAAGCAATATATACAAGAAAATAACTATATATAAATGATATCTAAAAACACAATATATAAAATTTAGATATCAATAGTGTTCTTCTTTTGGTTCTTCTTATGGTTCTTCTTCTAGTTTCTTTTCTGGTTTTTCTTGTATTTCTTCTACATGCGTATTATATATAGTATATACTGTTTGAAATTACGGATAAAAATATTATATAATTTTGAAATCCTGTGTCTACGAATGAGACGAATTTGAATCTAATTACCTTGATAGCTTGATCAAATCTTGGGATTCATTTTTTCTTAGTTTCTGCAAGTTAGATCTGCATAAAAACTAATGAAAAAAAAAGATCTGATTTATAAACATATATTCCTCGCTAAAATATATTTATATACTGATTTTGAATAAAAAAAGAAAAATACATAGATCAGAAATGCGATAATACATATCTTTTTTAATCGTAATGTGAAAATTGATAGAGAAGAGTTGTATATACTGTTAATTCAAAGATCTAGAAATGAAAATTCATAATAAGAATTTCATATATATCATTCTTAGACACAGAATTAAGAATAGATAAATGGGAAACAAATTGAAATAGGAAGCATTAAGAAATAAGAATAAAGAATTATGGCAAGAAATCAAAGATTTTGATGAAATTTTGGAGAAGAAAGAAAATAATGAATTCAAAATTCTCAAAAGAAAAGGCACGATTATATACATGAAGCTAACCGAGCCCCAAGTCGAAGAGAGGTAGCCGACTGTAATATATATTTTTATACATATTTTTAGGATTTTATCATATAAAATTCACCATTAAATCATATAAAATATTAGAAAAGAGTTTAAAATTAAGAAAAATTATTTTTGAAACCCTTAATACACTTTTGTGTTATTTTTCAGGTAAAAAGACAAAGAAAGGGATATTTGGATAATTTGGTGAAAAATCAACTCCAAATAAAGGGCCGATTTGTAAATTCTTGAAGTCCGGAGACGCCGGCAGGGGCCTTGGGAAGAGTTGTCTTTTTTGCTTAACGGCCTGCCCACCCTGGAAACGGCTCAGCACTCCAGGGTCCAGCGGCCGGAAGAGCACCGCACGTCGCGCGGTGTCCGGTGGGCCAAGGATGGCCGAATTCTCAATAAATCTCCGCAAAAACCCTACACACGCCTCTCTAATTCTCTTATAACCCTTACCCGCCAACCATCCATGCCAAAACCTATAAAATCCACAAAAAGATGAAAAGTCAAACCCGTGAAATCACCCGGTTGACCAAAAGTCAACTCTCTCAAAAGGGTTCAAATTAGATACCAAATCGAAGAGCTCGACAAGACGAATCCAACGGTACAAACCTCGCGAAAGAAGACCTTATAGAACTCTCAGAAATCGCGATAGAAGATCTAGTCAAACTTGGTCAAAGTCAACCTTTGACCAAGTCAACCCTTCTCTGGACCAATAAAAATAAAACACGTGTCCCCCAATTCATCTCATATTTCAATCAGCACAGGAATCAAGGAAGATGATGTTTTAATTTGGCCAATCAGAAGATGACGCGTGTATGGAAGAAATTGAATCCAGTGAACTAGGGGAAGTGACACGTGTCTTGAGAAGTTAGAATCTTGATTCAGGGAGGACACGTGGCTGCTGTTGATAGGGGAGCATCCCTGACGTGCCTGACAGTCAACAGTATGAGGATTAGTATCACGTTAATTTGGGAAAATCGCATGTCGACACATGGCGAGAATATCTCAGAAACCGCGTCGCGAGTCAAACCCCAGATCTTGCCTCTCCAGTGATCCAGTAACCAAACGCCTCCTTTGCTTCATTAATGCATGCCGCGCGGAAAATAGGACCGGCCAGTGAAACTTAACGGAGAGCGAGTTCCACGCGTTTTCTGCAAAGAACTGACTCGTCAGAAATCCGTCAGTACGATAAAATGGATAGCCCAATCCGAAGGTGACACCGGGCATCTCTATCTCAGAGGAAAAGATGTCAGCACGAGAATTCTTCTTTTGCCCAATCAGATACTGCCACGTGGCACGCGTTTTCGACAAAAATTAAGGAATCTAACACGTGGTAGTCTCTTATTTGATGGATTTAACTCCCTGGATTTGATACTGGCTAACCACAATGCGCCACGTGTGAAGAAAGGAAAATGATAAAGATTCCCCACAAAGTGTACCCAAACTGATTCAAACAGATTTTGAATAAGAAAATGAAGAGAAATGTTAAATAACCCCCAAATTACTACCTAATTCCAAATCCGGAACAAACCCTTATTTTAGTCCCACAACCATATTTCCAAATATTTTCTAGGTCAAATCTCTCTATAAAAATAAACCCTCTTTCTCTCTCTAAGACATCCATTCATACATCCATTACCATAACCATTTTTACACCATCCATATTCTCCTTCTTCCTCTTCTTTTTCCACCATGAATGACCTAAACTCAAAAAACCTAATTTTAGAGTGTAAAAAAAAATTAACAATGAGAAGAACGCTTGATCTAGCTTGAGCAAGGGTTGAAGGGGATGCGAAGTCAATCTAGAAGGATGGGCTCTAGCGTGACTCTTCACTTTGGGGTTTGATTTTATTTTCTTTAATTTTTCCTTATTTCTTCTTCTTTGAAAAAGTATCATGTTCAAGTTTTGTGTAAATATAGTTTTTATGAACATGGGTGAGTAGATCTTTAGTAGGGATGTGATGATTTGTTTAAGTTTGTTTGAAACCTTATGTTAATTGATTTGATTTGGGGATTTGTGAAAGTTGTCATGAAACATTTTATTGTTTATTTGATTTAAATATTTGGCTAAGTTGTTTAGACTAAAATCTATAAATTGCAAATGTTTTGTGGCTAATTAATTAAATATTTACTAGGATAAGTTTGTTTAATTAATTGAAGTTTTGGTTGAATTTAGTATTTGAATATTGAACTGGCTGTTTTGTGTTTAGATTTAAATTAAATCATTAATTGGGTGTTTTTAGCTTGAATCACTTGAACTTATTTTGCAAATCTTAAAAATTGAAATATTTGATGGTTAATAATACCATGCTTAATCAAATTATCATACAAGTCCCTATCTTTAATTAAGTATTTGAAAAATCAAAAATCTTACTTCTTTCTTTTAATTCATTTTATTATTTCAAAAACAAACTCATGTCAAATCTTAAAAAAAAAACTAAAATACTAGATCTTATATTTGATTAATTAGTTAAAATTTAAGGCCACACCTCCTAGTGGATCGATACCCTAAACTCACACACCACATATACACTCTTTGGTTAATTAGAGAAAATATAAATATTATTGTTAAGTTGTGAATTAAAAACGATAAATTCACATTCTTACAAATGGCGCCGTTGCCGGGGAGGCGGCTTGTATTAAATTTTTGACTAACGATCTCACGTTTGCTCTAGTGTTTTTGTTTTTGTTTGTTTTGAAGGTATATGAGAAGGACTAGATCGCAAGGCAAACCTCAAATACCTCTAAATCCGGAGATTAACAAGGAGCTTCGGGAAATCAAGAAGAACAAGGGGAGAGGTGTGACGACTTCTTCATCCTCTTCAAAATGAAATCCGAGTGTGGAGGCTTCTCCTTTCTTAGGGCCTCAAGATCCAAAAATTGAGCTACCATTAGTGGAAGAGCCATAAAATCAAGCTCAAGATCTTCCGATCAATCCCTACATCCGATCTTCATCATCAGGACTTTTTTATCCATCTAATAACTTAGATTTATCATCATCTTCATCATCTCAAGTTTTAAAAGTTGAAAAAGAACCTTTAAAAGATCAAGAAAAAGTGAAAATGGCTGAAGAAAAAACTTTTTGAGAATTATTAGCACACAATATTCAACAAAATCCCGGAAATATCGTGATACCCACCGTGCAAAACTTTAAATTGAACCCCGCTATATTAAATGTGTTACCTGTTTTTGAAGGACATAGAAATGACAATCCTTTTATACATTTGGGTGAATTAGATCGAAAATGCACGACACTTTTTGATAAAACGAATGACTCGGATAATTTTGAACTAACTCTCTTTTCTCATATTTTAGGAGATGCTCCAAGAGACTAGCTCAATCACCCACAAGGCAGGCCATTCATAGGGATTAAGCAAAGGGGTGAAGAAAATCTACTGGAGTATTATGAACGCTTCATCCGTTTATGCACATCATGCCCTAACCACAATTTGGAGGAAACCTCTCTCATCGCCCAATTCCTTGAAGGCATGAACGACCGCGACACCCGCCTTCACCAATGTTCAATCGGAGGAAACATAAACCACCTGACACCCTACCAAGTGCGAGAACTTATTGTGACGAATGTGGAAGGTATGAGAGGGCGTAGTGGGCGAGGTGGACAAGTGAACACTACAAACGCAGTAGATCTCAAGGCAATGGAGTCCTGAATCACTGCGAATTTTAAGACGAGATTTAGCCAAATGCTTAATGTGGTTGGTGGGAAAGTTGAACCAAAGAAGTGTGAGTTTTGTGGGAGTACATCGCATTTAACCGATGAATACGAAATTCTTCAACAAGATGTGAATGCAATAGGGAGTTTTGGGAGAAATCAGGACCGATAACGATGGAGCTCAAGATCTCAGGAGAGCTCAAGATCCATCGAAAAGGCGCCCAAACTAGAGCTCAAGTCTCTTCCAAGCCATCTCAAGTACACATACCTCGGGCCAGACGAAACCTTACCTGTCATCATCGCCTCCAACCTTACATCCAATCAGGAATGGCACCTGGTGGACGTCTTGGTAAAACACAAGAAGGTGATAGGGCGAAATGCCAGGTATCAGTCCTACGGCATATATGCACAAGATCGCCCTTGAGGAAGGAGACAAGCCCTCAAGGAAAGCTCAAAGGCGATTGAACCCCATGATGATGGAGGTGGTCAAGAAGGAGTTGCTTAAGCTCCTAGATGTAGGCATAATATATGCCATGGCTGACTCTGAATGGGTTTCAACTATTCATGTGGTACCTAAGAAAACAGAGATTACGATTTTGGAAAACTCGGAAAGCGAAAAGGTGACTACACGAGTGCAAAATGGGTGGCGAGTTTGCATTGACTATCGCAAACTCAACGCAACGACAAAGAAGGACCGCTTCCCTACCAAATGCTTGAGCGACTGGTAGGCTGACCCCCTTATTGTTTTCTCAACGGGTACTCAGGTTACTTCCAAATTGCGATTAATCCCGCCGACCAGGAGAAAACAACATTTACTTGTCCTTTCAGTACATTCATGTATCGAAGGATGCTTTTCGGGTTATGCAATGCTCCAGGTATATTTCAAAGGTGCATGATTTCCATTTTCTCTGAATACATTTTAAAATTTATAGAAGTTTTTATGGACGACTTCTCCATTTATGGCAACTCATTTGATGAGTGTTTAGCCAATTTGGGGCTAATAAGGGAGAAGTGAGTCGAATCTAACCTTGTCTTGAATTTTGAAAAGTGTCACTTCATGGTGAGCCAAGGAATTGTACTAGGTCATCTTGCTTCAGAGAAAGGTTTGGAGGTGGACAAGGCGAAGGTTGACATAATCAAGACGTTATCTTACCCTCGAAATGTGAAGGACGTGCGCTCATTCTTGGGTCACGCAGGCTTTTACAGGCGCTCCCTCATCACAAAGAGATTCTCCTATTTTCACTTCTTCAAAGACCCTAAGACCCTCATCACAACGGCTAGCTTCATCATGACAAGGTTGGATAGTGGATTCTCAATAATGGTATGAACTTTGTCCATGTCTTTCATGAGCAAGTTCGACATCTCTAAAAGCGTTTCTCGAAGAGATCCAGCTTATCAAGCCATTTGTCTTCAAAAGAGGTTTGAGGTTGTTGATATTCTTGGTATGGAGTGTAGTACTCATTTTGGTGGAGGTAAAGTTGAGAGGAATGGGTTGGTGTAGCGGGCGTGTACGTGTTTTGGAGGTTCACCTAAGGTTCAAAACTCCAGGTTTGGTTCAACATTTCATCCCTCGACTCCTGATTAGACGAGTGGTTGAGCAACGCTCCTTGCCCGTAAGATTGCCCGTAGAGAGATTGTGTCTGCCCGAAGGAGCTTTTGCCATACTCAATTTGGCCAATATTTTCTCTCTCTTTAACACTTCAAGTGTGGTTTGAATATGCTCGAAATGAATTTCCCAATTAGGACAAAAAATCAAAATATCATCAAAGAAAACTAGTATAAATTTTCTTAGAATACCTGATACATCAAGGACTGGAATGTATGAGCATTAGTCAGCCCAAAGGGCATGACTTTGTACTCATAATGACCTTCATGAGTTCTAAATGCATTCTTTGGAATATCCTCTTCATTCATTCTAATTTGGTGATGCCAACTTTTAAGATCAATCTTTGAAAAATATTTAGCACTATTTAACTGATCCAATAAATCATCCACAACTGGAATTGGCCAATTCTAAATATTTTCTAGGTTAAATATCTCTATAAAAAGACCACTCTTCCTCTCTCAATACATCCATTCTCATATCAATTATTGATGGCGTTATGCCCTAGGCCAAAGTGTTTGTGACCTAGATGATGGATTGGAATAACAAACATAATATTTATTCTAAAATATTTCATATAATATGTGCGTATAGGTTATTTTAATATAATTAAAATAGACCATGAATATGCAATTCAGCTTTATGTCATCAAAGTGCGTGACTTTGATAGTAAAACTATAAAGTGTTATGAATGCTATTCTAAATCGTCCCTGGTCATTTATAGGATATTTGTGGAGACAAATATACTTGCAGATACATATAAATATATATTTATATACAAGCTATAAATATACATCAGTATATTAGTTGACTGATGATTATGTTTTACTGATCATGGATAAATAGTTATCAAGTCATTAACATAGGTATATGTTAGAGACCATATACTGGACATTCCCGCCATAAGAATGCTACATGTTTTACGTCATTAGCGATTCTTGTAACATAAAGTATTTATAGTCCTTTGACCTGAGATTGTCTCGGTTCCCAGCATGAGTAATTTTATACTTTAATATAATCTAACGCTGCCTTTAACCGGGTGGTCATAACGGTTATGATTAGCTATACAATGAATCATGTAGAGGGATGAGTGCAATCAAGACGGGATTTGTTCCTCTCATAAATGAGAGAGATATCTTTAGGCCTCTTGATGAATTGACCTTAAGAAATGTATGGCCATACTCAAATGAATTAATAAGAGTTATTAATATCATTTGTTCTTGTTCAGTTTAATTTGGGATCAAAAAATATTATTCGATTAATATAAGAATGACGTATTACATGACTTATGATCGATATAGATATCGTGTGACAAAGGGACTAAATACGTGATTGTTGATTAGGTAAATCGGATCATCGATATTCACTTAAATTGGGTAGTCATGATGGCTTGCTAGAGTCCACTCGTGATTTATAGACTGTCAAGTCTATTGCCAACATTAAGTGAACCTACAGGGTCACACACAAAGAACAAACTGAAACGGGCGCAGAAAATCCTAGCGACTTATATGATGAGTTGCATAAGAATGTCACAAAATATATTGTCATCTTATGTGATAAGATGTGATATATATGCATATAAAGACTATGAGCACAAAAGATCATATAATCTAGAAGAGTCTAAATGATGGCATATGGATAATGATGAGTGATGTCATACAAATCTTTTAGTGTGAAGAGACATGGCTCTTCACCTCTATATAAAGACATAGAGGGCTTCAAATTCACAACAAAACACATCATTCTCTCTTTCATTATTTCTCATTCTCTTTTGTGAGACAAAAGAGAGAAAATATACTTTTTAATTTGTATGACAAAATTATGAAAGGGTGCTTTCCTTTTTGTATGACAAAAATAAAAGAGTGCGATCATATGAGAGGAATTATATACATCTTTTGTGAGATAAAATAAGAAGAGTTTTCTTATGCAAGAGGAGAACAAGGTATTAGCATATATATTGTTCTTCTTCCCGTTTTAAGAAGTTTGTTCGTGTGGACACCGGTAGAGGCGTTCGTACTTTCGGCGCCTGTGATCTATTTGGCCTAAGAAGATGAGAATGGTTTGTTGAGAGTTTTGGTTGAGACCGATTGTGTGTGCGGTAGATGACTTCCGCACGACCCGACCTAGACGGCCTAGACGGACCGAAAATCGGTTAGGATGGTAACCTGTTTAGAGGCGCATGGACAATACGCATGGTTTGAGCGTCACGGATTAAGCGTAATCCGAAAGGTATTATTAAGATTTATTTCTTTGATTTAACCGATACGCATGGATCCTCGGATTGATTTTGGACGATATTTTTATTTTTCGCTGCGTTATGCACGTCCAAAACCTAACAGTGGTATCAGAGCGACGTGCGTGTTTCGGTTAAATTAAGTCGGTATATATGTGATATATACTATTTAAATACCATTTATAATTTTGATTTATAATTATAAGGCTTGCATATAGAGTATTCAAGTGTTGAATATTCTTAATAGAAAAGATGCGATTAATGGATATGATCCAAGAGTTGCATCCAAAGAATGCGACCAAAGGATATGACCAAAGGATGTGATCCAAAAGTTATGTCCAAGAGATGCGATCAAAAGATGCGATGAATAGATGTGATCCAGAAGTTGTGTCCAAAAGATGCCGCCAAGGGATACGATCGAAAGGTTGCGTCCAAGTATTGCATCCAAAAGTTGCGACCAAAAAATATGATCCAAAGGTCATGACCAAGGATTGCGTCTAAAAGGTGCGACCAAGGAAAGCGATACAAAAGTTGAGTCCAAGAGTTGCGACCAAAGGGTGTGACTAAAGGGTGTGACCAACGGATGCGATCCAAATGTCACGTCCATAAGGTTGCGACGAATGGGTGCGACCAAAAGATGCGACTAACGGGTGTGACCAAGGGATGCGATTCACATGTCACATCCAAATGACACGACGAAAGGTTGCGACCAACGGATGCGACCAAAGGGTGCGACCAAAAGGTGCGACTAACGGGTGTGACCAAGGGATGTGATTCAAATGTCACATCCAAGACGCGATGAAAGGTTGCGACCAACGGATGTGACCAAAGGGTGCGACCAAAAGGTGCGACTAACGGGTGTGACCAAGGGATGTGATTCAAATGTCACATCCAAAAGACGCGACGAAAGGTTGCGACTAATGGATGCGACCAAAGGGTGCAACCAAAGGGTGCGACTAAAGGGTGTGACTAAAGGGTGTGACCAAAGGGTGCGACTAAAGGGTGTGACCAACGGATCCCTAAACCCTAAACCCTAAACAGTCACATCCAAAAGACGCGATGAAAGGTTGCGACCAACGGATGCGACCAAAGGGTGCGACCAAAAGGTGCGACTAACGGGTGTGACCAAGGGATGCAATTCAAATGTCACATCCAAAAGACGCGACGAAAGGTTGCGACTAACGGATGCGACCAAAGGGTGTGACCAAAGACTAAAGGGTGTGACCAACGGATGCGATCCAAATGTCACGTCCATAAGGTTGCGATGAATAGGTGCGACCAAAAGGTGCGACTAAAGGGTGTGACCAACGAATGCGATCCAAATGTCACGTCCATAAGGTTGCGACGAATGGGTGCGACTAAAGGGTGCGACCAAAGGGTGTGACCAATGGATATGATCCAAATATCACGTCCAATAGGTTGTGACTAACGGTTGCGACCAAGAGGTGCGACCAACGGGTGTAATCGACATGCACAACTAAGAGGTACGATCGAAAAGGTGAAATCGCAAGAGTTGCGACATCTTGAATAGTTGTGTCTTCATGAAAGGGTGCATACCATGAATTGTCTTTTTGAAATGGTGCATGTGATGCATTATTTCATGAAAAATTGCATGTGATGTATTGAATTCATGAAAAGATGACTATGATGTATTAATGTGTAGAAAAATGTGTGTTGACAAAGTTGACCAGGTGTTGACCATGTTGATCATGTTGACAGTTGACTGTTGACCCACTGTGTTGATTGTGGACTATGTTGATTGTTGATTGTATTGACTGTTAATTGTTGACAGTTGACTACACTAATTTATCCCTTGACTGTTGACCATTAAATTGGTCAAAATTTGATCATGACCTGGTCAAAATATTGATCATTGATTGTTGACCTTGTCAAATGTTGATCGTTGACCGAGTCAAATGTTGACCAAATCAAACATTGAGTGTTGACCTGCCAAATGTTGACGATGATGACCGTGCCCGAATTCGCATTCGTAAGCCTTATATATATATTTTTTATAAATGGATAAATAATCGAAACATAATATGATTATGTTTATATTTGATATATTTGTTGATACGTGTTGATATAATGAAAGAGTTCATTAGGCATAACACATCCATCATGGAGATGAAGGAGTTCATCGTCCATCATGAATACATCATTAAGATGACAAGTTCATTTTTAACCACACATCATGGCGATGAAAGAGTTCATCGATTTCTATACATGGAGATAAGATTTTCATATACAATCTAAGAAAAATTCCATGGAGATGAAATATATATTAGGAAATCTTTATGTTAGTTCATAAAGATCAAGGCCATGATATATCATCGTTACTATCTTTATTCTATTGGTACATGTGATGTTCTTTGAAGATTGCATAATAACATATAATATTAAATTCAAAATCCCTCTAAACAATATTAAGTCATGAAATGCCTTCCATAAGTCTAAATCTCTCGATACTCTGATTGACCCTGCATAGGCCATGCCAAAGCTGAGTATGTAGGGACAATCTTAAGAGGAGAGAATGCGGGAAATGGGAGCCAACATAGGTCATGCCAAAGGTGAGTGTGTTGGGTACTATTTTGCCGATGATTAGACATGGTTTGATTTAACTGGGCTATCAAGTCGGACTTGGGCTCGGGACATACGATAGGATATATACGTCGGGCATATGATGCTTATCCTATGTTGTTCAAGAGTTGTATGAGATACAATTGGAATTATTCCTACCTAAATAAGTTAAGTTCTGGGCGATGAGCCAAAGCTCACTTAGGACTTAATTGAAATATGGATCTTGTCTCACTATGAAACTTCATGGATTGAAAGTTTCTGAATCAATGCGATTGAGGGTTATTGATTTGATTAAAAAATAGTGGGAGCCATTATATGAAATATTTAAAGAATAATGGTCTCTGCATATTATTCAATTCGAATAGTATATCTATTTATGACTCACAATAGGTCCTTGAGAAGGACAAATAGCATAAGATGCTTATAATCGTTAACATGAACATGGAAAAGTGTTGTCAATAATGTTCTCGTGCTTAAAAGGAACGTAAAAGGTACTACCAAAGATAAGCGCAAGATGTTGCCGAGGCTTCGGCCTTAGGTAAGAAATTAGTATCTTTTGCAGTGAATCGGTTCATTGAAAGAAACCATAATTTATCAAGAAGATATGAAAAAGGGAATGAAAGGATAGTGTGACTACCGCTTCAAGTATTTTTGTTATAGAAATTAACTTGTCTATCTCACATCATGTGTATTAGATACACGATGTGAATCACACATTTGTGAAAATGTGCTGACAAAGTTGAAGACTATTGAGTAAATATGATGTTAACATATGAGTGAAAAATGTAGCAAAAGTTGTTGCATTTTCTCAAGTAACTCATTTATTTACATTGTCTTTTTGGACTTATCGCCGACATAAATAATTGTTATTTAATGTCGAAAATAAATTTTGTATTATCTATAGTTTGAGTTTATCTATGAATGGTTATTAATTTATTATTGAGAATAATAATTTCACCATTCACAAATGTCAATTTTCTTTGGAAATGTTCGAATAGAAAAATTACCTTATGTGTTATATCGAACAAAATAATTATAAGTCTATCTATAACATTAATATTAAGAATTTAAATCTAGCATTGTCGCTTGGTTTACTTAAATAGGATGAACACTTATTAAATCCATTAAATGGATTTTCAAATTCATTTGATTTTGAATTATTTGAAACATGTGTAACTTATTTATTAGACAAGATGACATATATGTCTTTCACAAAGTAAGGTGAAAGCAAATTACTTATTGACTCTCATACATAGTGATGTATGTTCATCAATGAGTGAAGGTGCTAGAGAAAACTACTTCATCACTTTATTGAAACAATAAATTTGAATATTTTGAAAAGTTCAAAAGTTACAAATAATGAAGTAGAGAATAAAACTTGGCTTCGAAAATTCAAATTTCTTTGATGAGATCGAGGAGTCGAGAACCAAGTGTTTGATGATAACTATATCGAACTTTATTAGATATAGTTCGATTATGATGAGTCAAATATATCTTCTATTTCTTTCGGGGTTACGCTCTTATTGCGTTCATACTGAATATAATTCAATCTAAAACAGTTGTAAAAGACTCCATATGCGATATGGACTGGTAGGTGTATCAGATTATCTTTTATCAAGATTTGAGGATATGATACTTAATTGAAGCATCATGCACTTAATCAGATTAGTGTTTATTGTGAAATATCCTATGAAAAGTAAAGGATATTACTTCTATAACTAATATGAGAACAAAGTGTTTGTTACTCGAAAATTATATCTCTTTGGAAGAAGTGTTTCCAAAAGAATTAGTGGGAGTAAATTTGAAAAGTTCAAATTCCACATACTGACCGTAATGCTCGGATGGAAATTAATTCAGATTTCAACTAGTGGTTGAGTCTGTAATTAATAAACTAGACTGTCAAGATGTTGAAGAGTATGAGTATATAACATAAGTGTATTCATGTAGATCTATTAGAATTTATCGCAGGCCCGAAAAATATAGATTTTTCGTGTCTAATGATAAAAATTTCATACTCATAGATGATGAGTCCACATTCTACTAATAGACTATAATGAGTCAAGTCTCTACTGGTTAGAGACTTTGAAAGTTGAGATGTAATCCATGTCAGATAATCAAGTTTTGAATTTGATTGATCCATCAGATGGAAATACAGTTTTAAAAGAAAGACCGGCATGGATAATGTGCAAACATATAATGCATGATTTGTGGTTAAGTTAAACTCATAATATAGACTATGATAATATTTTTCCAAGTCATCATGCTTATGTATTTCAGAATTTTCTTGGGCATATGTTCATAGTATGACTATAAAAGATGCCAAGTGGATGTCAAGACATTGTTTCTTAATATAAACATATGAAAGTATGTATATGATACAACTTGAGAGTTTTGTCTATCCTAAATTTTTTTTGAAAAGAGTTTGCAAGTTGCATAAATTCTTTATGAATTAAAGCAAATATCTCTAGGTGAATATTTATTATTTGATGAAATAACCAAACAGTTTGGTTTTATCAAAAATTAAAGATAAATCTTATGTTGACAAGAAATTCAGTGGGAGCATAATTACATATGATGTGAATTAAGTATAATAAGCACACATAAGTTTAATCTTAGTGAAAGTCACTAAATAATAATCAAGAGTATGATTATATACTTGAGAAGGATAAAGTATTCTTCTTAGATTATGGTGGACATAAAAATATGCAAAGTATTTGCATATGACAATGTTTGATAATCCATTTAAGAACCCAATCCCTTAAATGGTGATCATGTTAGGTCAACTGGTATGTGATACCACATAGATCAATGAGTATGAGATACTTGGTTGTTTTGTCCGAATTATATATTGTTATATCATATAAATATACTATTTTATTAGATCATAGTATTATTTGAGTAATGATATATATACTGATATGGGCATGATTATGGGCGTGACGAGAATGTTGCACGATGAATGGGAGGTGATTAATTGGGGCAGGCGTGATTAAGGCCGGTTGACGTCAGTCGGCGTCACAGGGGCGTGCTCTATCAGGTACCGAAAAAAAAGCAGTGCTCTTTTATGTTGCACGGATGGTATCGCAACCAATATGACACAAATACTGTGACACGGCATCCGATATAATACAAATACTGCAATACGGCAAATCTCAAAAAAATAGAATACGGATACTATTGTATATAATTATTTTTTAATTATATTTATATAATATAGCAATAAAAATAAAATAAATAATTAAATAATAAACAATTAAATTTTTTTAATTTAATATGTTATTATTAATAAAGAAATCAGTGCACTTCTGTGTTGCATGGATCGTATCGCATTCGATACGATACAGATACTGCGATACAACAAATCTCAAAAAAACTAGGGTACGGATATGACTGTATATATTTATTTTTCAGTTATATTTATATAATATAGTAATAAAAAATAAATTATATAATTAAATAATAAACAATTAAATTTTTAATTTAATATGTTATTAAAACAAACTTATTTTTTATATTTGATAATATTAATAAAATACTAAAATAAATTTAAGAAAAATGGTTAAAATAAATATTAAAAAAAATAATATAATGATATACGTATCCAATAAAGTATCTCAGCCGTATCCTAAAAGTATCTCAGCCTTAGCATAGAAGTATCCTGGCGAATCCGGAAAGTGTTCGAAAAAATAGTATTAAAATAATTCGGTACTCCACGTGGCGTATTAGATATGTACCAGAGCCATATCTCTATCGCATACTCGTTTCCTCATGATACTTTACAGTTTTTGGAGTATCCGCGTAACATATGTGCTTGTAGAATCGGAGTGGTCCAATGTTGTGAAGGCAAAAATCCAAACTGTGGACCCTCTATGCTATTGAAGTGGGACTAGAATCCATCATCGTGTCCACCCAAAACCCTTTTTTTTTGTTCTTGTAAACCAACTAAAGATTCCTCCATCGGTTCAATTCATATCGTATAATCTAATGTTATCATAACCGGACCAAATATCGACTATGACTAATGGCTTGTATAGCACTACAAATATGTTAGATAACTGTAATATTTTAATAATATAATATTAATATTTGTAGTGAATTTTAAATTAAATTTACTAATAAAATATCCCCCCCCAAATTCTAGCATCCACTTAAGTGGAGAAAAGAGCCACGTCACCCCTATTATAGGGACCGTTGGATGGGGTGACGTGGTTCGATATGGACCGTTAGATCGTTTATAATTTCTGTTATTTTATGACAGTTTCTGTTTAGTTTCTGTGTAGTTAAATAGTATCAGGATATAATTGGTCGAAATTTGGTTTTTGTGTTCTATCCTGATTTAGAGTGTAGTTGAATCATTATTATTCAAATATAATTAACTATTTTGAAAACTAAACTGTGTAACTTATGTGTTGTGGGTTATAATATAAATAACTATTGAATACTCTCTACACATAATTCATTCCTAAATAAAAAAATAATGATTTATCAAAAAAAAATTGGGCCCACGTGTCATTCTCTTTCTCTCTCCCTCAAATAAATAAATAAAATAGATAAATGATTTCCAAAAGAAAAAAAAGGTGGGCCCTCTCTTTTTTCTCCCTTAAATAATTAAAAATAAAATAAAATAAAAAAATTATTTTCCAAAAAAAGAATGTAGGCTCCATGTGTCTCTCTCTCAGGTAATTTTTTCCTAACGTTTTCTTTCAAAATATGGTTTTTCAGGAGTTTAATTTTTTGTGAAAAAAATGAAAAATAATATAAGGATGATGAGATCTTTCATTCAAGATCTCAATTGTCATACTTTCGAACGCACCATTATGTTTTTTCATAATGACTTTCAATATCTCGTGTCTTCAATCGACTGGATTGAATATCACCATGTCAGACAACATTATGACTTATTCCTAAATAAAAATAAAATAATTAAAATAAAAAATTATGATTTATCAAAAAAAAATATTAGTCTCATGCGTCACTCTCTTTCTCTCTCCCTTAAGTAAACAAAAAAATAGATTAATATTTTAAAAAATAAATGTGCGCCCTCTCTTTCTCTCTCCTGAAATAACTAAAAAAAAGAAAATAAATAAATTATGTTCCAAAAAAAAGAATGTGGGCTTCATGTGTCTCTTTTCTTTCTCTTAGGTTTTTCAGGAGCTTAATTTTTTGTGAAAAAAATGAAAAATAGAATGAGATCTTTCATTCAAGATCTCAATTGTTATACTTTCGAACGCACTATTATATTTTCTCATAATAACTTTCAATATCTCGTGTCTTCAATCGACTAGATTGAATATTACCATGTTAGATGGCATTATGACTCATTCCTAAATAAAAATAAAAAAAATAACGAATAATGAATTATCAAAAAAAAAAGAAA
The DNA here is from genome assembly GCA_024447665.1 of Juncus inflexus. Classification (NCBI taxonomy): domain Eukaryota; kingdom Viridiplantae; phylum Streptophyta; class Magnoliopsida; order Poales; family Juncaceae; genus Juncus; species Juncus inflexus. The sequence continues at coordinate 8,373,695 of JAJHPC010000011.1, read as the reverse complement.
ATAAATGTGGGTCCCATGTGTCACTCTCTTTCTCTCTCCCTCAAGTAAATAAAAAAAAATAGATTAATAATTTTCACAAAAAAAATGTGGGCCCTCTCTTTTTCTCTCTCAAATAATTGAAAAAAAGAAAATAAATAAATCATTTTAAAAAAAAAAAAGAATATGGGCTCCATGTGTCTCTTTCTCTCTCAGGTAATTTTTTCCCAACGTTTTCTTTCAAAATATGATTTTTCAATAGCTCAATTTTTTGTTAAAAAATGAAAAATATAACAAGGATGATGAGATCTTTCATTCAAGACCTCAATTGTTATACTTTCGAACACACCATTATATTTTCTCATAATGAATTTCAATATCTCGTGTCTTCAATAAACTATATTGAATATTTCCAAGTCAGATGGCATTATGACTCAAGACTGTAATAAAAACATGATTTATCTATTTTTTTTATCTTATAGATGCTTATAATTACGATACACCAAGATACAAATAATGTTTGTATAAGAAGTACATAATTAAAGTTTCAGCTGAGAGATTAACATCTAAGTGTGTGTTCAACAACCAAGTTTTTTTATATGATATAAATTGTGAGAAATATACAAATTAATTGCTGTGAAAATAATGATGGAATTTTAATCAATTTATAAAAATATTTTTTTATACTTTATTTTTTTTAAATATCGCATCGATGAGAAAACGAAGTTTAAATTTGTTGAATTATAATTTTATGTCAGTATTACATATTTTTTATTATGACTTGTATAAATCTTATTTGATTCAGAGTTGTTTCTTGAGATTATTCATTGTTTATTCTCTTATAAATTATTTCTTGAGATAATTTATATAAACTTTTAATGATTATTAATTCATAAGATAAATTTAATGTGTTAATTATTAAACAATAAAAATGATAAAAATCGTAGCGGAGCGCGAAAATTCTCCTAGTAATCATAAATACATTATTGATATTTGTAATGAGCAACATCTCTATTTAATGGTAGTCTATGTTATGCATATACTTTAAAATTCATTTGTATCATGATACCTATATCGAATACTCGGATGTTGTATCTGACACGTCATATGGCGTATCCTAATATTTCCTTATGATCATAATGCAATAAAAATGTTTTAATCGGTTGTCTTTTTAATCGGTTGTCTTGAGCGGGAGTAAGATGTACCAACAAAAATAACAAAACAACACACTCATTATAGGAATCAACTGATATAAAGAAAAATATAGCATATAGTAACTGAGAATCTATAAATAAATATAATTATCAATTTATTATGGCATTATCATAAATTTGTATCAAACACAATTATATATAACTTGAAGGATAATGAATAAACCTGAAGTTGGACTTATTAGTCAACCTGAAGTCAACACTTATAAATCAACCTACTTATAAATCAACCTGAAGTTGTAACTTACTAATCAACCTGAAGTTGTAAATCATGAATGAACCTTAACTACAATTATAAATGAACAAGGGAATGCACGCGCTTTGCGCGAAATTTTTAGTCGTATTTTTTTTCTTTTGGATATCATAGATGAAAGTGCCAAATGAAAAAAAAAACAATGAAGCGCAGTGAAGTAAGATAGCATATACTTTTATTTTGCATTATGTATCATGACTTTATAAAACTGATAGCATATCAAACATATAGAAAAAATTTGCAACAAATTAAATCTTACTGTCAATCTTTACATGTTCATCGCAAATTTTAATCTATTAGTAACAAATTTTAATCTATTTGTTAGGTTTGATTTTTTTGTTATTTTTTTGTGCTTTCATATATTTCTTTTTATGGAATCTAATATTCTTTTTTATTTTATCTCATATATTCATACAATATAGTGTGAGTGTTTTGCATACCTTTCATGCCTTTTTTTGGTCATATCCTAGACTCAAATATGAGCCTTTGGATCATAATCTAATGGACTTGAAAAATATAAATGATGTGGCACATTCTAGTGAGAGAATTGTAGCAAAGCACATTTAAAATTATATATATTAGTATATGAAAAATTCTCTCATCTCAAATGGAAAAAAGGAATAATGAGCAAATTTATGTCAGTGAAAAATTTAACTGAATGCTCCAGAAGAGCTATGCTTATAGAAGGGGAAAAATTTAATTATAATAATAATTATTTTATCATGGTCTTGAAGGGAATTATTAAGTTTACAAGATATCAATCAGAATGGATATCAATTCGAGACTATGCATGAGATGAACGACTTTTAATGATATTTCAAGTAGAGAATAAATTTTAGAAGAACCTGCAATTTTTCTACTTATTTGTATTATACTAGAAAATATATAATATTAATCTTTATGTTTTCTTTCCTTTAATTTGTTTAAGTTTGCTTAATCAAATCATATTTATTAGTAAACCAGAAGTTTACTATACAATTTATAGAATATTGGGCCCGAGTATTCTTAGAATGTCTTCGTTATGAAGTATGGACCTGTAGATCCAATTTGTAGACAATTTTAAAATTTATCATAAGAGAGTATTTGTGGGTCTGAAGATCCATCTTGAGAAAATTTCCATGTTAAAGTTTTTTGAGACATAAGGAAATGTTACATTAAACAAATTTTCTTCTTTACCCAATATCTTGTACTATACATGTATTAATACAATTGAAGATTAAGATAAAATGAACCTAAAGTTCAATAGTTCAAATAAAATGATCATGCTACAATATTGAACTAGAAGTTCATTAATTAAATAACAGTGCTCATGCTACATAATGAACCAGAAATTCATTAAATTAAATGGCAACACCCATGATACAATAATGAACCAGAAGTTCATTAGTTCAAATTATAATGCATGCTACAAATTGAATGAGTAGTGACAAAATTGAAGACAATATTTTTATAATTTAGCATGACAACTTAAGGTATGAAATAATACATGTTCTAACATTGATCATGTTGATGTCAACTATGAAAGATACCCCCTATTACAATTTTATGACAGTTTGAAGTCAAATATGTCATACCTTAATAATTCTAGATGTGCGATATATGTGCCAGCGGCACAATTACAACACATCAAGATAAATTCTGAGATAGTGCTTGGCATATATATATTGCGCTTGAAGCTTTGACATGAAGCATATTCACAACTCAATTTTTTTAATGAACTAGAAGTCCAAAAGATTATTCATTTCCGACATATAGCATGCTAATTGCTAAATGCATTAGTTGAATCACGAAAAGTTATTAAATCATACTGACAATATCTTTGCTCATATTGAATCGCAGAAGAATTAATTTCGTATATAGAAGATGAATCAAAAGCACGTCTGAAGAGTGGTAGAATATTGAAATTCTAAGTATAAATATCCCAAGATGAAAAAATTGATGTAATAACAAAGATAGAGTTGTGAAATAACAATATATATATATATATATATATATATATATATATATATATATATATATATATATATATATATATATATATATATATATATATATATAGAATATTATAGACCATGCAAGTCCTGAAGAATTTCATGGTTCTAATTAATAATGAGAGCATTAGGGGGAGATAACAAAAGCTAGATAAAATTAAATGCTAATGAAATACATCATTAATATCTAAATTAGATCCTCAAACTAGTTAATATGAACTAGAAGTTCATGAATTTTCAACGCATTGTGAATATATTATTGATGCAAGCAATATTGATCATATCATATATTCCAGCAATAAATGTCCTCATGCTAATATTGAAATACCCTTGGAAAGTTATAAGTGTATGCTAGACGCATGGTTGACCAATCGGTTCCAAGTATAAAATCCAAGAAAGGAGAAAGAGTATTAAAATAAAGTTGACATCATTAAAGTTGTTAATACTTATAAAGTAATAAATCACCCTGAAGATGATCTTGATAAATAAAATAGTAGAAGGCATAAAATGAGTAAATAACCTTTGAAAAGGTTCAGCTACCTGACAGCATTACAAATGTTAGAAATTATTAGGTCTCTATGTCTCTACTATAGAAATGATGGAACCAAATTTAAAAAACATGACTAAATGAAAGTTTGCAATGCGATTGCAATTAATATAATCAATGTAAATGAATCTCTAAACTTAAAATTAATTGCATAATATCGACAAATAAACATTGGCCATTATGAAAAGAGATGTAATTAAGACATCATTATTTTCACTAGTGAAATAAGAAGTTATGGGCGTGAAGTCCCATCACTTGGGTTGTATAATCTATTTGAGGGTGTTCACAAGAACAATTACTGAGAACAATAAAATTATGAAATGCAATTATATTTCTAGTTTTATGGTTCTGAAAGACGTATTAACATAAAAATAAATTATTCATATAACTCATTTAATTGCAGTATATTAATGAAAATCCCTAAATGATTTAAGGGCTTGAAGCAACTCTCAAGATTATATGTTATATTAAATTATAAAGATCTTTGTATGACTATATGCAATATATGGGGTTATGTGATAAATTGCTATAACAAATATTTGCTAAAATGATGCTACGTAATTGATCAAAATTACGTATGTATTTTTATAAGTTATAATATTTAGTTGTTGCTACTTACTGATGATTTAAATAAAATATAAACTCCTGAAGAGTTCCGAAAGCAATAATAGATTATTTAAAAGAAAATATTGTACTCTTTTTTCTTCACTAGGATTTTTCCCATAGGATTTTACCTAGTAAGATCTTGACGAGGCATATTATAAAATATGGAATAATGAGAGGGAGTAATATTACGCATTGCACTCTTTGTCCCACTGGGTTTTGTTGGCGTGGTATATATAGATATAAATCAGGTCCAAATTCGATATTTGTAGACCTTAGTTCACTTTGTTTGGTTGGTTGATTGAAAGTAAAGAAAATAAAGTAATGTAAATACAAGGGCCGCGCTCACGTTGTCAATGCTCATGCGGGGGTGATCAGGTAGTTGTCTAGTAGAGAGCAGTTTAGGCCTTGGTGGTTTCATTTATCGCTCCAGTTACTCCTTTGGGTTGCTTCTCCTTATCCTTCTTATTAAAGCTGATGAGGGGGATCCACCCTATTATCGTGAAGCCGGCTGTCGCAGTGGATTGCTCGCTTGCCCTAGATGCCCGACAAAGTTGTGAATCCTTTGAGATCTGTGACATTTCTTGCTCCCCTCAGATTTTCCGGCTACCATCATGCCTCGTCGGTCCAAATGTTGATCGCGGGTTTGACTTTCGACTTCTTCTCTCGGTCTTTCACCTACTTGCCTAAGTATCTAGAGATGTGGTGCTCTACATACTTCAAACTAAAGATAATAGTTCACAAACAACATCACATCAAATTACAATAACGAATAAGGGAAAACAACTTAATGGAAAACTAGATGGATTAAATACTAAAACCAAACTCTAGGGGGTGGAGTTAATTACAGTAACAAATTTATTTGGTTTATTTATCAGGGGTTTAATGAGCGTTTAGTAGAAAGCACACCAGCTATTCGAGTGATTTTATTATTATTATAAATATTAGTTTCAATTTTTCATGTTAATTTAGTTTAAATTTTTTTTAATTTATTTTCTTAATTTTTCTTTGTTTCAGACGTGTGTGCAGATTGGTGTGAAACTTATCAAAGAATGGTACAATAGTTCCCATGGGGAAGATAAGGTGAGTTTATCCATTTATTATAATTAATTACATTTTTATCCTTATGAGTTATTATTTTTGTATTATATTAAAGTGGGATTTAACAAATATTATTTATTTATTTTTATATCAGCTTGCATGGATTCGAGCGTATTAGTAATATTATAAACTAATTTGCGACCGATAGCTTCTGCTTATACAATGTCCTAGATCATTTGATTTTTATGATGCAAATACAGTAAATATTCTATTTTATTCCCGCATTGCATCTTTTATACAAACGGAGAACGAAGGTAACATTGTCAATATCAATTGAACTGAAATTTTTTAATTTGAACCGTCCGATCAAATATATGAGAGAAGGGATAGGTGGGATTTTGTGTGTTGGGGGGGGGGGGTGTTAACACCTCCCATTTCCCACTTTCTTTGAGCTTCATCCTCACAAAGCTAACTTTTCCTTTGATTTTGAATTTTCATTTAAAATCCTAAATTTTTTAGATAATTTTGTAATTAAAACTTACTGGAGAAATAAAATGCAACATTTTGTAATATGGCTAAGTCTTTTGGCCAGATTTCACGTGTACCCCTTTCATGTATAACTCTAAAAAAAGTAAAATATCACCAAAATTCTTACAAAATCACTCAAATATCATGCGTACTGTGATATATTTAGTGTTAAGATTAACGTTATTTTTTTTTCTTTTTATCTCTATGTAGATATCGTAAGAATTTATATTAAGTCATTTTACATTCTTTCAAGCTTCTGATAGGTTTAAGATGAATATGTTTGAGAGACAAACTTGCGATTCTCTACCAGAAATTAATAAAAACAAATTAGTTTATAATAGTCATTTTATATTTTTAATAAAGCAATTCATAATAATGCAATTATTATAGATGTTATTTGATTTATTTTGACGGAATATTAATAAGGGTATTCATGATATTTTAAGAACTTTATAGGGGTATTCAGGATATGTGTGTGATCTTGTAGGGGTATCCATGATATTTTAGTGATTTTGTAGGATTATCGGTCATATTTTACTTTTTGTAGGGATACATATGAAATGTGGACAGGTTTTTTCTAAGATTCTATTTGGGTCTGATATAGAATTTTGAACCCTATTTTGTATGAGACAAACGCATCAACATAAACCACAAAATATTTAAAAGAAAATCAAAATAATCCACAAAATATTATATTAAAAGAAAACATCATCAAACCTAACCTTAAAAAATACTAATCCATAACATAATCGTCCGGGTTGTTTGAATTGACGTCGGCGGGGCGGTTAGTATCTAGACATGCAAGCAATTGTTCCCGTCGGTTAGGACGGCGAGATGGAATATGAAGTGTACGACGAGGCTGAGTCACAACTGACGAAGTCTAAGTATTGAAAGAAGTGAAAAAATAAAATTAGGGTTAGCTATATTTGCATATAACATTTTAATGATAAAATTAGGGTTAGATCATTTTGAAGCTTATCTTGACATGAAAATTCAAAATAAAAAGTAACTCAAAAATGAAAACTTGCATTTTCATTTTCATAAAATAATTGTTTATTCCTTTGAAAATATCTTACAAAAAAAAGAACATACCGATGATGATTTTTTTTACCACGAAGCATGTCTAGCAGCTGTTGGGTCAGTTTATTAGACTCCTCCAGCAGCTTACGTACACGAACCAACTCTTCGTCAGCACGTAATTGCTTCTCCTCAATTTCTCGACTTTGCTTTTCTTGCTCCTCTTGTTGCTTCTCACGTTCATTGATCTAGGTTCATTCAAATTAAGCCGAACATACATCCAACTACGGTCATTCTCCATATTGAGACTTCTAGAAAGTTAAAAATAAGGAACAAACTTCATTAATTTGCAATTAAGTATGAATTATTTCAATTGTAATATCTCTTAAGTAATATTAAGAACATAGTATGAAGTTGTTTCGCACTTACAACATCACTAATTGATGAGCAAACATCTAAAAAAATCATGACTTAACCGAAACCCTAATTTAACTTTAAGCCCAAATACTAATTGCAAATTAATGAAGTTGTTCCACACTAATAACAACCCTAATTGATGAGCAAATAACTCAAAAATCATGACTTAACCAAACCCTAATTTAGCTTTAAGCCCAAATACTAATTGCAAATTAATGAATTTCTTTCGCACTAATAACAACACTAATTGATGAGTAAACATCTCAAAAATCATGACTTAACCAAACCCTAATTTAGCTTTAAGCCCAAATATTTCGATAAAATTTGGGCAGCACCTCCCCTTTTTTTATCTAACTACCCACCCGAAAACCCAAATAAAACAATTTACTACAACTTAAATTACTATAATTGACGTTACTACAAAATGCACATCATCTTCACATCATGTTCAATTACAAAACATCAACATTATAGCAAAAATAAAGTAAAGAAAGTGTACCTTCTACAACACATGCTAAGATTTCCAAGCAAGAAAATAGATGGTGTAACGGTTTCGTCGTCAAGAACCTAAGAAAAAGATATTAGTTGTTAGTGTAATGACGAGTGCGAATAAATATTTAATCTATTTTTAATGAACTAATTATATCTTTAAGAAAATATTATACAATGTAAAAAAAAAAAAAAATAGGAGTGTTGAATATAAAATAAAAACTAATATTTCTATTTCCATTTCTATTTTTTGGTGTATTTAAATAGTATGTACATAATTGAACGTTTTCCCATTTCATTATCTAAAAATATACTCAATAAAAAATAATTTTTCTTTACGAAAATAAATATATATGTAAAATAATCTACAAATCAGCCTTAATTAGCCATAAATAACAACAAATAAAATTTCAACTCTAATTAAGCCCCAAGCCAAACTCTAATACACTCAAAATAACCTTAATTGGACTTTAAACTAACAAAAATTTAACCCAAATTCAACCTAATATCTCTAATTAAGAGTATATATAGCTAATATTCGTCGAAATCTCTAGTCAAAATGAATGTGATGGTTCGTCCTCGTCTTGACTGGAGCTAGGCGACTGGAGCTATGAGCGGCCTTGGAGGAGAGGCGGCGCAAGAATCACTACAACGAAATCTTGCATCAGTTACGGAGACCTAACAATAGCCACGGACCGTGGTTATTGATATATTCAACTGTCACAGACCGTGACTATTGCTAAAACCGTGATAATAGCCACGGTCCCGTGACTATTGGAAAAAAACCGTGACTATTTGTGTACCAATAGTCACGGTTTACGGTACCGTGACTATTGAGCTATCAGTTCAATAGTTCGACCCTTTCTTTCTTTCTTTCTTTCTTCTTCCCTTCCTCCTCTTTCTTTCTGCCTCGCGAAACCGAAGGGGAGGAAAGGGGGAAGCTCAACGTGAACTCCGGCATCCGGCCAGATCTGCCGCCCCCTCTCTTTGTCGCCCCTCCCTTCTCCCAATTTCACCCACACACACTCCGGCCAAGAGAGAACAGATCGAGAAGGAAAGAAGGGTTAGGGTTTCGCTAGCCTCCCTTCTCGCACCACTCCGGCCTCCTAGCTCTCTCATCTCTTTCCGGCTTCCTCGCTTTCTCGGGCCTCTATCTCCCTAACCCTAACCCTAACTCCTCTTGCCGCTCTCTCTTTCTCTAGCTCGCTCCAATCTCCGGCCAGATCCGCGACACCTGTAGATCCGCCATGTCTCTCTTCCGCTCCGTGCACCGATCCCTCTCCCCGTCGCCGCCTGTCAGTTCCACCACCTAGCCGCCGACGGCCAGTTCCACCACCTAATCTCAACACCGCCGTCGAATTACCACTCCGAAACATGGAAAGACTCGCCATCAGGTCAGATTTGTAGTAGTTTTAGTACTGGTTTTGTAGGAATTGGTGAGTAGTTCGTAATTTTTTTTTAGTTTGATTTGATCTGTGTTGAAACCCTAGAAAGGGAGTTTTATTGTAGTATTTAGGAGATGTGGATTCAAAAGATGCGGATTTTAATTGTTAATAGTAACTTGTGAGCGCTTCACAGTGAAATTAGTAAAAATTTTGTGTGATTATTGCAAGAAAATACGTTAGTTTGAGCTGAAAAGTTACAAAAATGGATCTGCATCTTTGAAACAGTAATTTGTCATTCATTCATTTATTTATTTACATATTTATTAGGTGATTTGATCCTAACTGGTACGAACTTCAAATGTTGATATAATGTACAAATTATGTGATTTAGACTCACATTATGGTCAAACTAAGCCTCAATTTGTGTGATGAAGTCTCAGTTGTGCAACAAAAGCCTTAAATTGATTCAATTTTGCATCAATTGATCTATGATTCAGCAATTATTCTAAAAAATCCCAATTTGGTTATGCTTAATATGTGCGCTATTTAATTTTTCTTATACATACAATCAACCGAATTTTGAATTTGACCCAAATTTTTCTAAACTGATCTCAAATTTTAATCTAATTATTCTGGTTTAATTTCCGGCCCAAATATCTTATGTATATGAAGCATTAGAGTTAAGAGATGGCGGGTCTGATTATTTGGGGAAAGGTGTTCTTAAGGTTTGCTTCTTTTACTATCAATTTAATATTCTAAGTTAATTATGTTAATTATTTTTTCAATTATATCTGAAGAAGAGGTATACAATCACAAACCCTAATTTCTGTCAATAATATTAATTATGTTTTTTATTTTAATTTTGATTGAATGTAGGTTAAATGGCGGAAAGAAAATGGAAACCGATTCCGATTCTGAATTTGCGCTTAGGATTTTAAAATATTTATTGTATTTTGGATTTGCACTTAGGGTTTGGATTGGAGATCTAATTGTATGCTTAATTATGTTTATTTTAACTCTAAAACTTGTGTGGATTATGTGGATTTGTATTTAATACTGTGGATTCGTGTTTAGAGTTTCGATTATATATTATTTGGATGTTTGTTTGATAATTTGTGATTTTTTTTTTGAATTAAAACGGAGAAAAATGAAAAAACAGCCCCTGCATTAAAAAAAACAAAAAATTTGATCAATAGTCATGGTACTATAGCAATAGTCGTTGTGTCACCGTGGCCATTGCCTGTCAATAGTCACGGGACCGTGACTACTGACGACCAATAGTCACGGGTCTGACCAAACCGTGACTATTGCGCATCAATAGTCACGGTATCGTGACTATTGATAGCAATAGCAACAGGGGTTTTAGTCATGGGGCAATAGTCACGGGACTCTTGGCTATTGCTATCGGTCATGGTTTTTTCGCGGAGCCTTTCTTGGTGGCGGACGGCTAAAAGAAGAGAAGGAAGGAGAGGCGGAGCTTGGAAGAAGAAGTTAGGTCAGGGAAGGGAAGAGGAGAAGGAAGGGGTCAGACGGACGCGAAAAAGAAAGAAGGGGGCGGATGCGAAATAAATTTATTTTCATTTAGGGTATTTGAAATCCGGTGACTGAAATTATATCTTCAGTCAGGGTATTAAAATCCCGGTTACTGAAAATATATTTTCAGTCAGGATACTAAAAATCCGGTGACAAAAAACTTAGTATCCGTCATGGTGTGTTTAGACCGTGACTGATACAGGATTAACAGTGACGCCCGTGACTAATATATAGTCTAAAGTAAATTTCTAGTAGTGGGATAATGATATTAAAGGGGTGCGCGATTGGGATGGTGAATATAGGGACATGATGAAGATGGTGTGTTGGGAGTATGGAGTGGAGGTGTTGGATACGGAGGTGAGGGTTGAGGACAAGGCGCGAAAGAAGGAGGTGCTTGATGAGGAGGACTTGGAGAGTCTGGAGACCTGCCCGCCCGTGATTACCATCATGGGCCATGTCGATCATGGGAAGGTGTGTTGTAGATTTTATGATTGTTTTTTTCCAATTGAATAGTTTATACACACACGCGTATGCGTGTGTTTATGTGTAATTTGTTGTGTAGTTGAGATATTTTGGATTCGGTAAATAGGTGAATTATAATGCGATTTGATTGGAGGTAGTGTTGAAAAAGGAGTTTTATAGTATGTACTAGGGGACACTCGCTCCACTTCGGAGATAGAACTTTTAACTAAACATATATTAATATCACTTATATAGAGTCAATATTTTCAATTCTGAGGGGTATGGATGATATTTTGAGTTTAGTAATATAACACATAAGCTGATCTTTTCAAAAAGAACTCGGAATAAAAGCAGTGACATTTTCATTTTATAAATTTTGTACACATGCATTTCAAGAACTTATAAATCAAGATATTTCTTTTTTTTTCTCGCAAAGGTATACGTGTTAATATGAAATTCTCAAGAATACACTTGAAATTGTCCTTGCATCATAATGCAAGATACAACATTTTTTTTTTGTTTTAACAATATACATGATATTTCTAGTTTATTAGTGTCATGCGTGAAATTTTATTTCTACAAAGAAACATAGATAAAATATGGTGATATATCGACTTTATATAGGTGTATGTGCTAATTTGGGAACTTTCGAGTACACAAATGAAATTACCTATTTCTGATGGAATGAACAATATTTTGAGGTATACATGATATTTTTTTGTTTAGTACGGTGCAATTTTACTTGTACCAAAAGTCCTACATAAAATATGGAGATTAGTTCATTTGTATAGATTCATTGCTATATATGAAGTATTATTTGCCATTATTACAAAATGAATTGTGAGGAAAAAAATGGGGACAATGAGTATCGAACATATGCACTTAAACTTACGGTAGAATGAGAAAAAAACATTGAAAATAGGTTGTAGCCAGGGTTCGAACCGTCGTGGTTCATTTCAGAACCAAAGAGACATACGACTAATCTACAACCACCACTCAATATGACTCATTGGATATCATGAATATACTTTTAAACATGTGATTGCGCGAGTCGAGGATCGAACCTTCGTGCTTAGGCTCCGCGGCACACACAAACATACCACTATAACACCGCTTCTTACGTGATTTAATTTGTTAAATATAATATATGTATGCGTCGCTAAGCTGACATTATTAATTCTCCCCCCCCCCAAATTCTAGCATCCAATTAAGAAACTTATAGAGGCCACATCACCCTCTTTTCATGACCGTTGGATGGGGTGATGTGGTTCGATATTGACTGTTCGATCGTTTAGAGTTTCTGCTATTTTATGGCGGTTTCTATGTAGTTTATGTGTAGTTAGAAAATGTAAGAATATGATTGGTTGAATTCAGTGTTCTGTGTTCTATCATGATTTAGTGTCAAATAAAATAAAATTAATTATTTTGAAAACTAAACCGTGTAACTTATGTGTTGTGAGTTATAATATCAATAACCACTGAATACTCGCTACACATAATTCATTCCTAAATAAAAATAAAAATAAAAAAAAATAATTTATAAAAAAAATGGGTCCCACGTGTCACTCTCTTTCTCTCTCCCTCAAATAAATAAAAAAAATAGATTAATGATTTTCAAAAAAAAAAGTGAGTCATCTCTTTCTCTTTCCCTCAAATAATTAAAAAAAAAATAAAATACATAAATCATTTTCCAAAAAAAAAAAAAAAAGAATGTGGGCTCCATGTGTGTCTTTCTCTCTCTCAGGTAATTTTTTCCCAACGTTTTTTTCAAAATATGATTTTTCAGTAGCTCAATTTTTTGTGAAAATATAAAAAATAGAACAAGGATAATGAGATCTTTCATTCAATATCTCAATTGTTATACTTTCGAATGCATCATTATGTTTTCTCATAATGACTTTAAATATCTCGTGTTTTCAATCGACTGGATTGAATATCACCATGTCATATGACATTATGACTCATTCCTAAATAAAAATAAAAAAATAATGATTTATCAAAAAAAAATATGGGTCCCATATGTCACTCTCTTTCTCTCTCCCTCAAGTAAATAAAAAAAATAGATTAATAATTTTCACAAAAAAAATGTGGGCTTTCTCTTTCTCTCTCCCTCAAATAATTATAAAAAAAAGAAAATAAATAAATCATTTTCCAAAAAAAAGAATGTGGGCTTTATGTGTCTTTTTTCTTTCTCTTAGGTTTTTCAGGAGCTTAATTTTTTGTTAAAAAAATGAAAAATAGAACAAGGATGATGAGATCTTTCATTCAAGATCTCAATTGTTATACTTTCGAATGCACCATTACGTTTTTTCATAATGATTTTTAATATCTCATGTCTTCAATTGACTTGATTGAATATAACCATGTCACATCATGACTCATTACTAAATAAAAATTAAAAACTAAAATTCCAAAAATAATGATTTATCAAAAAAAAATATGGGCCTCATGTGTCGCTTTTTTCCTCTTCCTCAAGTAAATAATAAAAATATATTAATAATTTTCTCTCTCTCAAATATATTAAAAGTAGGCCCTCTCTTTCTCTCTCTCTCAAATAATTAAAAATAAATAAATAAATAATTCCCAAAAAAAAAGTTCGCTCCATGTCTCTCTCTCTCTCTCTCTCTCTCTCTCTCTCAGGTAATTTTTTTCCCAACGTTTTCTTTCAAAATATGATTTTTCAATAGCTCAATTTTTTGTGAAAAAATTAAAAATATAACAAGGATGATGAAATTTTTCATTCAAGACCTCAATTATTATACTTTCGAACGCACCATTATGTTTTCTCATAATGACTTTCAATATCTCGTGTCTTCAATTGACTGGATTGAATATCACCATGTTAGATGGTATTATAACTCAAGACTATAATAAAAATATGATTTATCTATTTTTGTATCTTATAGGTGCTAACAATTACGATACACTAAGATACAAATAATGTTTGTATAAAAAGTACATAATTAAATTTTCAGCTGAGAGATTAACATCTAAATGTGAGATCAACAACCAAAATTTGGTCTCACGTGCCACTCTCTTTCTCTCTCCCTCAAATAAAAATAAAAAAATAGATTAATGATTTTAAAAAAAATGTGGGCCCTTTCTTTCTCTCTCTCAGGTAATTTTTTTTCCCAACGTTTTCTTTCAAAATATGATTTTTCAATAGGTCAAATTTTTGTGAAAAAATGAAAAATAGAACAAGGATGGTGAGATTTTTCATTCAAGATCTCAATTGTTATACTTTCGAACGCAGCATTATGTTTTCTCATAATGACTTTCAATATCTCGTATCTTCAATCGACTGGATTGAATATCACCATGTCAGATGACATTATGACTCAAGACTGTAATAAAAACATTATTTATTTATTTATTTATTATCTTATAGATGCTTACAGTTACGATACATCAAGATACAAATAATATTTGTATAAGAAGTACATAATTAATTTTTTAGCTGAAAGATTAATATCTAAATGTGAGATCAACAACCAAATTTTTTTATCTGATATAAATTGTGAGAAATATACAAATTAATTGCTGTGAAAATAATGATTGAATTTTAATCAATTTATAAAAATATTTTTTTGTACTTTATTTTTTTGAAGTATCGCATCGATGAGAAAACAAAGTTTAAATTTGTTGAATTATAATTTTATTTCAGTATTACATATTTTTATTATGACTTGTATAAATCTTATTTAATTCAAAGATAATTTCTAATAAAAATATGAATTATTCATTGTTTATTCTGTTATAAGTTGTTTCTTGAGATAATTTATAGACTTTTTATGATTATTAATTCATAAGATAAATTTAATGTATTAATTATTAAACAATAAAAATGATAAAAAAAAGCAGCTGAGCGCGGAGAAATTTCCTAGTAATACTTAATCCTAAAAAATTGCCTTTCTACTATACTTCCACGTCATCATTTATTCTCAGTCATTGGATTGAAAAAATTTACTCCATCAGATTTAATCTTAGCCCTTGAATTGAAAAGAGAGTAAATTTTTGATCAAAAATTTACTCTCTTTTCAATTCAAGGGCTAAGATTAAATCTGATGGCGGAACCCATTATACCCTTGTTTGACACCCTAAAACCCCATTAATTAGCTAATTAACTGGTTCCGCCATCACCGATGGCGGAACCAGTGCCAGAGATTTTTCAAAAAAAATGAAATAAATAAAATAAAATAAATAAATAAATTAGTAACGGTTTTTATGAAAGAACCGTTACATAACTGCTTAAATAGTCCAAAATCTGTAACGGTTTATTATAAACCGTTACAGAAAATAGTAACTTTGTAACGGTTCTTTCATAATAACCTTTACTAAAAATTAGTACCGGTTGTATGAAAGAACAGTTACAGAATTATATCTTTGTAACGGTTCTTTCTGAAAAACCGTTACAAGGTCGCTTAAATAGTCCAAAATCTGTAACGGTTCGCTCATAAAAACCATTACTAATTTTAAAAAAAATAAAAAATAAAAAATAATTAGTAACGGCTTTTAAGAAAGAACCGTTACAAAGTTACTTTATTATAAACCGTTACAGATTTTGGGCTATTTAAGCACTTCTGTAACGGTTCTTTCATAAAAACCGTTACTAATTTAGTTATTTTTTTTATTTTTTTTTAACGGGTTTGATAACCGATTGGATCAGGAAAAGTATACAACAATGCCACTACCGCCAGATGGTCTGGCGGTAAAGGCAAATTTGTATCTAATTACCTTGTATTAAGGCCGCTGACGGAAAATTTGAAAAATTAGGCAATATCGCCATTGGTTGTGGCGGTAGAGACCTTCTACCGCCAGCACCAATGACAGTATTGCCTAATTTTTCAAATTTTCCGTCAGCGGCCTTAAAACAAGGTAATTAGATACAAATTTGCCTTTACCGCCAGCCAAAACGGTATCAAACCCGTTAAAAAAAATAAATAAATAAATAAAAAATAACTAAATTAGTAACGGTTTGTATGAAAGAACCGTTACATAAGTTACTATTTTCTGTAACGGTTTATAATAAACCGTTACAGATTTTGGACTATTTAAGCAGTTCGGTAATGGTTCTTTCATAAAAATCGTTACTTTATTTTTTGGGTTCCGCCATCACTGATGGCGAAACTAATGCCAGTGATTTTTCCGAAACCAATGTCAATAACTTATCGTGCAGGAAAATTGTTCGAAAAATCTCTGGGCGGCGGAACCAGTTAATTAGAGGTTTTAGGGCGTCAAACAGGAGAATAATGGATTTCGCCATCGCCGATGGCGAAACCCTAAACAGTGATGACGGCGGAAGCGCTACTTTCCAAAACTTTTTCAAACGAGCGTTAACTATTAATTATTTCCATCGCCATTTTGAAAAAAAAATCTCTCTCTTCTCCCACTCGGTTGCTCTCTCTCGCTCTTCACCTCTCCCATTCGCTGCATCTCTCCCTCTCACTCTCCCGCTCTCTTTGCGATTCTCCCTATGGCTGTTCTCCTAAGTAGCGATCTCTGTCTCTTCCATTTTTCTTTCTCTTTTCTCTCTTTTGTTCTTCTAATTTCTTCAAAATTATTCAATTTGAGTGAAATTGTGAGTCACCGACTCACCGTCAGCCGTGGTAAGATCCTATGCAGCAAGAAAGGTTCATTTAGTAGTTTTTTAGCATGTGAGTTAGTGTCTCAACCCACAAAGTTTTCTGGATTGAATGAACTTTTAGCCTCCTTTTCTTTTGCCTCAGTTTGTGTTTAATTGATGCTAAATGAAGCCCTAATTGATACATAGATCCATAATTAGGGATTAAATAAGTAAAATATGTTTAATTGAACTATAATTTCATGACTATATTTCAGCAATTTTGCTTCTCCAACTTGATTCAGTCCAGGTTAGCAATTTATTTTTATTTTTGTGTTCTTTTGATATTTGAATGCTACTATTTCTTCTTTTGATCAACCTTTTGATAGGAGTTGTAATCAAGCTGCAGGATTTTGTTGTTCATTTTAAAGGTAATTTTCCATTGACAACATCATTAGATTGCTTAATTCTTGCCTTCTCTGGTCTAGCTGAATGAAGATAAAAAGAGAATTTCTGAAAATTCATCAAGTGTGAATTTAAATCAATTTGAAAAATTCAAAAGATAGTTTAGATATCCTCTAATTTTGAATAGTCTGTTTTTTTCTATTTAAATTATAGAGATGTTTAGATTCAATGTAAATACATGCTTGAGGAGCTGGATACTGAGACCTTGATATTCCTATCAAGGCTAGCTGTAGTGACGAAGTCACATAGGTCAGATAGGATGAAGCCAAGAAGAAAGAAAAGAATCATAATAGTAATGATAAGAATTTATAATTAAAATATTGTAGCTAAATTTAAATCTCATAATTAAAATATTGTAATGATATTTGTATTAACAAGAAAAAGTATAGGGTTTTTCATTATATTTTGTCATAAGATTGATTTGCATAATAATATCATAAATACTATAATTTGTCATAAGATTGCATCATGGAACATGCCATTTGAAAATAGAAACGCCTTTCAAGAATATCAGATTTTCTGAACTTCTATTTTTTTCAATTTTTGCTTTATTACGCAAACATCTTTTTTTATTTTTTAACTTTTTTATTTTTTACACATGTAACTATTACTCAGTATGTGCACGCATCAGGTGCATTATTTCTCGACGTAGATGGAATTTCAGATCGTACTATTAATTTAAGAATTATTACCTTTCATGTAACTTTTGACATATTTTACTTATTATAAATAAGATTTATTTTCCACATATTTTCCAAACCACGAATGCAATTTTTGTTTCTTTTATTTTATTTAAATAATTGCCATGTATGTTGCCCTCGCAAGAGGCTTTGGATTGGCAGTATAAAATAATTGTTTATAATGCAAAGAGAAATATAGCGCTCCCTGTGTTTGGACAGTTTAGTGATGATAATTTTTATTCCACTATATATTTTTTCCTCAAATAAAGGAAAGTTTCCCTCATAAATCTCAAATCATGGTCAGTTCCAGTAAGAAATATTTAAGCAAAAATGATATGAATTATTTATGTAATTTTCATATTGAACAGGATATTTAGGATTTTTTGTCATGACAGGATTTGAGATTTGATGCAAAACTCCCAAAATGGAAGGATTCTGGATTTGAGCTAGAAACTAGTACAATTTTTGCTGATTTGGTTTCAAAATCCAAAGCTGCTATTAAAGCCGTTGAATTATTCTACAAGGACAATCTGGTAATTTCCTTACATTTTATATTACTATTCAGTATAGCATTGTACCGTTCATTTTTTGTATCTTGATGTTTTACTATTTCAAAAAATAAAATAACAGTTAAAATTGCCAAAAAGGAGGGTTTTATAAGCAAAAGTTTCATTAGGAAATCTACCAAAACACAAACCAAAATTTAATTTCTTTATTTTGTTGTAGGTGACTAATGCGACATTTAAGGTGGAACTGGAACTACAACCTCATTTAATTTGGAACTTAGAAAAGGTAACATATTTGTGTATCAATTATAAATTTTTCGGCGGTATAAGTGCATATTCTTTTTTGTAAGGGTATATAGTCACAACATATGTATGTCATTCATTCATTTGTATCCTTTAAATAGTAGTACTTATTATGCATGATTAGACATATAATGCAAATATTGAAGATAAAACACACTAGCATATTGCTGCAAAAGTAAGAGGGTGATAATTTTCTTTTAATACCCTCAATTTAATACAGATTATCTCTCTATATATAAATCTCAAATTATATACTCTATTCCCTGTCTTTACACCTCTAAAAGAAAAATTATACCAATTAACTTGAAAGCACCTTTAAATAATAGTACTTATTATGCATGATTAGACATATAATGCAAATATTGAAGATAAAACACACTAGCATATTGCTGCAAGAGTAAGAGGGTGGTAATTTTCATTAAATACCCTCAATTTTAATACAGATTATCTCTCTCTCTCTATAAATCTCAAATTATATACCCTATTCCCTGTCTTTACACCTCTAAAAGAACAAAATATACCAATTAAGTTGAAAACACTTAGAAATGAAAAGAATACTAGACATCAAGTCGATAGAATACACAACATGAATACAAAATAAATTATAAAAAAAATATTGTACGTTTAGAATGCGAAGGAGTAATATACCAGGAAGAAAACATGTATCTGTTCCAATAACAATGTTTCTAAATTCAAATTCAAATTTAAGTTTCCAAATCAGGAGTCTTTCAGTATTATTCATTTGTTCATATTAATATTTTCTTTTTTCTTTATATTTTTAGATGTTGAATAGTTCATGTGCTCTTGCTTTCAGAGGAGATTAAAAAAAGACTTCATTAAGGAGGTATGAAAATAAATTATACTTTTGCTTTATTTATCTTAATTTTATATATAAATCTTAATTATTAACAAATAATAATTTTATTGCAATATGGAGGTGTTTCTTTTGATGAAGCAATTGTTCTTAATTATTAATTTAGTAGCTTTTTGTTGCCTTCAGAGTAATTTAGTTGAATTTAATTTATCTGCTTTTGTAATTCATTTTATTCATTCTCTTGATAGATCTTATGTTATTGTAAGTCTTATTTTAATATATATTCTTTTATTTAATATATAGCCTTCTATTTTAAGTCTCGGATGTTACTTTTAAAAAAATGAAGTAAAAATAGAAGTAACATTTTTTAAAAAATATCATAGATACACCTTAAATTTTAGCGTACAGTACATGACTAAAGAGCGCTACTAAAATATATATGTAAAAGATTGTAAATTCTCAAATTATAAGTTGCCCAACAAATTTCATGTTTATCACCCCGTTGTTATTTGTATGATTTTTTAGGATTTAAGGCACGAGTGATAAAAATGTTATAAATAGCATAATAGTGATAGAAAACAAAAATAATATGAATATAGTAACATTTTATTTGAATATATTTTCAATTAGAAATATGCATTAACCAAGATGGTAATAATAATAAATATCACGCAAATTTACCGTGTTCAGTATTTAAAAAAAATTAGCTACAAAATTAAAAATTATGCTGCCAAATTATGAAATATATTACCATTATTTTTATCATTTCCGATAGAATTGTTAACTCCGAAGCGGAGCAAGGCACCCACTCGTTTTTAAAATAATATAGCGATATGAACTTCTTACCTATGAGTGACACATGTCCTCACCTGGGATTCTTTGTTCCGAGTAATATCTCACAAGCATGTAGCGAGTCATTTCAAAAAGAATAAAGTAATGAAAGCACAATGCTATATAATAGTGTTATTTTATTGATTTGTCATGGATAACTTTTAGAATTTTTTTGCAAAATAACATTTTTTTGAAGAATAATTAATCATATGACATTTTTTTTCAAAATATTTCAGCAGATATCACTTCCGCCAGACCCTCTAGCAGAGCTGAAGTAGTTTCGCCAGAGGGTCTGGCGGAACTAGATAATTTATTTTTTTTGTTGATCCCAGCCATTTGGCACCCGTAAACACACTTAATTAAGGAACAAAGTTAGTTCCCTCATAGAGTCTGGCGGAACTAGGTAAAATTTAATTTTGGCCCAATTTGGACAATGAATTTAGCCCAAAAATGACGATTTCATAGGTTTCGCCAGACCCTCTAGCGGAACTGAAGGGATTTTTCAACTTACAATCTGACCCAACAAAATTCAAAAAAATAGGATAGCTCCGCTAGACACTCTGGCGGAACTACAAAGAAATAATCGGTTCCGCTAGAGGGTTTGGCGGCACTAGACCATTTTTTCAACTTACAATCTGACCCCAAAAAATAAAAAAAATGGTCTAGTTCCGCCAGAGAGTTTGACGGAACTAGCTAGAAATAACTAGTTCCGCCAGAGGGTCTGGCGGAACTAACCACTGCGTTATTTTAAACCCTTATTTAAACCCGTCCGACCCCCATTTTAACCCTACCAGTCCGTTCGAAAAAAAGAGCAAATTTGGGGGCGAAATTTCATGCGTTTCTAAAGGAAGTTAAAGAGGAAAAAAAAGGGAGAAATTAAAGAGAAGAACAAGTTAGAAAGAAGAAGAAATATGTAAGTTATTTTGTTTGATTTTGAGTTTTAATTAGTTATTTTTGTTCATTTTGTTGAATTGAAATTAGTGTGAAATTGGTTCTGATTGAGTGAAATTAGTGCGAAAAAGATTTGGATTTAGTGACATTAGTTTGAAATTGGTATAAATAGGTTGATAGTATTGAAATTTATTTGAGCTTTTGTTGATTTGTTTAGAGAAAAAGAAGAACAAATAGAAGAACAAGAACAAGAAGAACCAGAAGAAAGAGAAGGAGACAAGAACAAGAAGAACAAGAAGAAAGAGAAGAAGAAGAACAAGGAGAAGGAGAATGACTAAATGTTTCATCAAATTTATTTGGTATGAAAAAATTTTGTAATTAATTTTTATTACTTAGTTATTTTAAGAAAAAATATAATATATATTTATTTAGTAATATATTTATTTATAGTAGTTGTTTAGATTTTTTTTTAATATATATAATTTTTTGTATTAAAAAAAAGAATGAAGCAATTTGTTTATTTTTGTGTTAAATAGTATGTTTATTTAGTTATGTAATTATATAATTTAGTTATTATTTGTATAAGGTATTTATATAGGGATATTTTTATCAATTTTATTCGGTATTAAAATATTTAATAATTAATTTTCATTATTTAATTATTTTAAGAAAAAATTATAATATAAATTTGTTTAGTAATATATTTATTTATACCGATTGTTTAGGATTTTATTTTTGACTATATACTATTATTTCAATTAAACAAAAGATTGAAGCAATTTGTTTATATTGAAAAAAGATTGAAGTAATTTATTTATAGTAATTGTTTAATTATTATTTATATTAAAAAAATAAAATTTATATAGGGATGTCATCTAGAGGCGGATCTAGTCGGGCCGGATCTAGTCTGGCGGATCGGGGGAAGGCTCCTATAGTTGAGCCAGAAGGTCCGGTATTTTGTCCACTGAACGAATTCCAGGATGATCACAGAACCATATGTTTCAGTCAACCGGATAGCACCAAGGCTAAAGCAAAAGTGGGTTTCCGATACAGACAACATCATATTAATGTTCAATATTTAAAATTATTTATATATATCTATTTATTTAATTATGTAAAATTAATTTACTTATATTTTTCGTTTCTGCAGGTGCCATGGAATTATGAGTTCGAGCCATATTTTTCGAGTGCGTGTTTGTTATAAACGCAGATGATCGGTTATGTAGCAATCGATAGCATACTGATAACCACTCTACAGGAAAGGTGGAGAAAAGAGACGCATACGTTCCACATGCCTCACAGAGAATTGACCATAACGTTAGAGGATGTTTCATGCTTGTTGGGGTTGCGGGTGGATGTCAAGCCCCTTTGTGTGAAGAACAGTGATATTAATTTGGCAAATAAAGCCGAGAAACCACTCGGAAAAATACTCCCTCAAGAGATGTTCAGAGTATCAGGGACTAAGAAAATCAACGTGTCGGTAAATAAAAAATCGTTCATGGAGAATTTTGCCGATATGAAAAATGATGCCACCATATTACGAATCGAGCAATATTGTAGAACTTACATGATCGGATTTTTTTCCAATATTTTATTTACGGGTCCGAATGGGGACTGTTATTCGCTCATGCCCCTGATACTTTTAGAAGAAATGAATAATTTTCATGAGTGGGCATTTGGGAGTGAGGTACTTGGATACCTATACGGAGAGCTGTGCAAAAGTACAGGTCCCGATCGAAAAAATATGAGAGGTTGCATCTTATTACTACAATTATGGGCTTGGCATCATTTTGCGACCGGAAGACCGAAAGTTTCATTGAACCCAACAAGATTGAATATCTACGACGATTCGGATTATAATGATACGGTTGGCATGCTCTGGACAGATGCAAGAGCTAAAGAGGATCCGTCGACTACTCATTTGTGGGCGAACCGCGACAAGTTAGACAGCATCCGTGATGGTGTTATGATCTAGGCCAAAGTGTTTGTGACCTAGATGAATGATTGTAATAACAAACATAATATTTATTCTAAGATATTTCATATAATATGTGCGTCTAGGTTATTTTAATATAATTAAAATAGACCATGAATATGCAATTCAAGATTTATATCATCAAAGTGCGTGACTTTTATAGTAAAACTATAAAGTGTTATGATTGCTATTCTAAATCGTCCCTGGTCATTTATAGGATATTTGTGGAGATAAATATACTTGCAGATACATATAAATATATATTAATATACAAGCTATTAATGTACACCAGTATATTAGTTGACTGATGATTATGCTTTACTGATCATGGATAAATAGTTATCAAGCCATTAACATAAGTATATGTTAGAGACCATATACTGGACTGACCCGTCATAAGAACGCTACATTTTTTACGTCATTAGCGATTCTTGTAACATAAAGTATTTATAGTCCTTTGACCTGAGATTGTCTCGGTTCCCAACTTGAGTAATTTTATACTTTAACATAATCTAACACTGTCTTTAACCGGGTAGTCATAACGGTTATGATTACTTATTTAATGAATCATGCAGAGGGATGAGTGCAATCAAGACGGGATTTGTTTCTCTCATAAATGAGAGAGATATCTTTAGGCCTCTTGATGAATTGAACTGAAGAAATGTATGGCCATACTTAAATGAATTAATAAGAGTTATTAATGTCATTTGTTCTTGTTCAGTTTAATTTGGGATCAAGAAATATTATTCGATTAATATAAGGATGATGTATTACATGACTTATGATCGATATAGATATCGTGTGACAAAGGGACTAAATACGTGATTGTTGATTACGTAAATCGGATCACCGATATTCACTTAAATTGGGTAGTCATGATAGCTTGCTAGAGTCCGCTCATGATTTATAGACTGTCAAGTCTATTGCCAACATTAAGTGAACCTACATGGTCACACACAAAGAACAAACTGAAATGGCGCAGAAAATCCTAGCGACTTATATGATGAGTTGCATAAGAATGTCACAAAATGTATTGTCATCTTATGTGATAAGATGTGATATATATGTATATAAAGACTATGAGCACAAAAGATCATGCAATCTAGAAGAGTCTAGATGATGGCATATGGATAATGATGAGTGATGTCATATACATCTTTTAGTGTGGAGAGACATGACTCTTCACCTCTATATAAGGATATAGAGGGCTCCAAATTCAATATACAACAAATCATTCTCTCTCTCATTATTTCTCATTTTCTTTTGTGAGACAAAAGAGAGAAAATATACTTTCTAAATTGTATGACAAAATTATGAAAATGTGCTTTCCTTTTGTATGACAAAAATGAAAGAGTGCGATTATATGAGAGGAATTATATACATCTTTTGTGAGATAAAATAAGAAGAGTTTTCTTATGCAAGAGGAGAACAAACTACTAGCATATATATTGTTCTTCTTCCCGTTTTAAGAAGTTTGTTCGTGTGGACACCGGTAGAGGCGTTCGTACTTTCGGCGCTTGTGATCTATTCGGCCTAAGAAGATGAGAACGGTTTGTTAAGAGTTTTGGTGGAGACCGATTGTGTGTGCGGTAGATGACTTCCGCACGATCCGACCTAGATGGCTTAGACGGACATAAAATCGGTTAGGACGGTAACCGATTTAGAGACGCATGGACAACACGCATGGTTTGAGCGTCACGGATTAAGCGTAATCCGAAAGGTATCTTTAAGATTTATTTCTTTGATTTAACCGATACGCACGGATCCTCGGATTGGTTTTGGATGAAATTTTTGTTTTCCGCTGCGTTATGCACGTCTGAAACCCAACAATCCCTCCAAGTGATATCTTTTGGGCACCTTACGAGACATACCACGATAGACTACCACCCATTTGTTAGGAAGAAGGAACTACGGCGCTAATCAGTGTGCCGTTGATTTATTTCTGGATTGTCGAGCGTTATCGCCATGAGAGGGTGATGCGACAGTTCGGGTATCGGCATAAAATACCGCCGAAAATACCTAAAGCCGACAAAATTGCCGACAAAGAATTACGTGACCTGATGAATTTTTGCGGAAATGATTGGCGTAAGATTCACAAGAATTGGATTACACGTCGGAACGATAAATGGTATTAGTATTCGCAAATGGATCCCCTAGAGCCGTATACCCCTCTCGATTATGATGGTTACATGAGCTGGTGTTGGCAGAATTCTGATCCGTTGGTGCAGAGCACCATTTCCGACGGTTCGAGCACATACTGTCCTATGGTCCCGAAAAAAAGATTAGCAGTAATATTTAAAAAAATTTAATATTTTTAAAGTTAAATTTTTTATTTTAATATTTTTAATTTTTTTAATATTTAAAGGCAAAATCGCCATGAAGAGAGCTCGCATAGGGTTCAGAATGCTCAGAGAATTTGGTGCAAACATGAGGGTTAAAATATGGGACGGCGTAAGAAAGTAGTTGGGATGCCAAAAACTCATTTGTACTCAGCTTAATGAGTATCCCGGCGATACTGAGTGGGAGGTGCTCAATGAACCGAGAGCAGATGAGGGAGGAGAGTAAGAGGGAGGAGAGGAAGGAGGAGACGACGTTAGTCAGCTCACTCAGAGGCAGACTCGGAACTAGGCACGGAGGAGAGGAAGAGGACGCGGACGTGGTGCACACAGCGGAGATGTTTAGGGTTTATATTAGTGTTTTAAGATTTATGTTTTGAGATTTGGACTATGTTATGGTTTATGTATTTGTGGTTGAGGGGTTATGTTTGGGAATTTTGATTATGTTGCGATTAGTTTTTTTATTTAGACTATGTTTGATTTTAGGGTTTATGTAGATTGTTTTCACTTAACCATTACAACTACTCAACAATAAATAGAACAAACTAAATAAAACAAACTACGGTCGATTGTAACGGTCTCCACCCCTTTGCATTCACTTTCATTTAGTGTGACCTGGTAATTTGCAGACGCTGCAATTCATTACACGTTTTTCTTTTTTTATGGTGTCCATACTGTTGTGGATTTGCACGTCCTCTCTTTTCCACGTTTCATCCTTCCGTTAGCATTTTTCCTTATAAGTTTATCACCAGGAAATAAATTGTAATTACAAATTTCTATGAGTGGCCTCCATTGTATTTTTTTCTTTACAGGATAGAAACTTTTTTCGTATGTACGCTTCAAATTATCCAAGGAATAACACGGATGAATGAAAACTTCGCTAGATATAACTTTGCGTATACAAACTGCTATGACGTTCGAACACGAGTAGTGATATATCATAGGTTTCTAACACTCGCATTTTCTTTCGTTGATATCCACTCGTCATTTCTTTCTCGAAATTCCGATACCACTCGTCGAACGCTGGGCTTGCGTAAGTACTTGATAAATACCTTACTCTAAATTGTAGCAAGTGACTTCATGCCTAGCAGCATTAATGCGTCTACGTTCCATTTTTAGCATCACTATATCCGACCAATTCTTTTCCCTCATATTAGCAGCCGCCCTGTTGCCTCCACAATTGCCATAACAGGTAGTTTTCCTATACCTTTGAAAACAAAATTCATCACTTCGGCGTTATTGCTAGTTGTTATGCCCCACCGACGACCTTCCGTATCGTACGAAATTGCCCAATTTGATTTATTTATTTTCAGTAACCAATTGGTCGCTGAACTATCTTTTTTTTCCATGTTTTCCCATATCTTATTAAATTTATATTTGTTGTGCGCACATACTAAGCCTTGAATCGCTGGAAGCATTGTTTTGTCTATTACAGCAGTACTAAAATTTGCTTGAAGATACCGCATACAATAATGATGATATCCATAAGATGGCAGCCACCTTCTCCCTCTCATTGCACTAATTATGCCAGCATGCCTATCCCAAATAATACAATATATATTTTCTTTTCCGGGAACATCACGCAAACAATTAAAAATCCACCCCCATGTCTAATTCTTCTCCCTATCAACTAAAGTAAAAGCTAAAGGAAATAGCTGACCATTTGCGTTGGTAGCAATCGCCGTCAGTAAAGTTTCTTGGTATTTTCCGGTTAGAAATGTTCCATCTACTGTTATGAAGGACTTGCAAAACTGAAAACAACGGAGTGATGGGCCAAATGCCCAAAAAAAACCTTCGAACTCCAACTCACCGTCTCTATTTGGGCACCAATTTTAATTGTATACAAAGTACCAGGATTTGTTGATGTTATTGCCACCATCAACTCAGGGAGCAAATTATAAGCCTCCCTCCAATCCCCAAATAAGAATCGAAACGCGTGTTGTTTTGCGTGCCAAGCCTTCCAATACGATATGGTATATTCAACCTTCAATTTAATAGCTTCTATTGTGGTTACGGGTTTAACATCTAAACCCGCTCTTACGATATCTAGAATTAGCCCCCCAACAAGCGCACTCGTTAACTGTTTGTGGTCTCTTCTAGGTGTTTGGTTAATATATACGTGTGGTTGTCTAAATATTTTAATCTCCCATAAATTATTTCTTTTATTAATCGAAGCGTGTATCCTCCAACTACATCATCTAGTACCTTCATCTTTAAGCTTGCATATCACAATATATCTCATTTTATTCGAGTGGTCTATTTCTATTTCTCGGTGATGTTTGACACTGTATGCTCTTACAACCGATTGTAGTTCTGATTTCGTTTCAAATGTACGTCCCTTATACAATATTTCATCATAATTTTCATTCAGATTCATGCCAGATAAGACATCTTTTCTCGCATATTCCCACATTGAACTATCTTCGAATTCTGCAGCTGACGCATCACTGAAAGTACCTACACTAACCATCTCACCATATTCCGTGTATATAAATCCCGTCTGATGGTTCACTCTCTCCATTTCTTCATCGCATCTCCATAAATTTCTTCCTCGTCCTCTGACTCCATTTCTGGTTCCTCATCTAATTCATTTTCATCATCATCTATTTTGGGAAGTACATTATTGTTCACGCGTGCCATATAAAAAGTCCCAAACAGGTCCTCATTCGCATTTTCATCATTTATTTCATTTTCAACGGGTTCTAATATCTCATTTTCGTATGCATTTGGAATTATATTTGATCTACTACTAGTTCCTATTTGATATTCTTTATTTTGGACGCGATCAACATATATTTCTAATTCCTTCATCCCAACCCTTATGACGCGCTCCGCAAAATTAACCAATTGTGTATTATTCATAATTTTCACTAACCTGTAATGCCAAATGCCTTTCCTAAGGGAAGGAAGCCGACCTCGGATTAAAAGAATATCACTATATGACCAACCGAGATTCTCATAAATTTCGTTACACAGTTGGTCATAATCTCTATTTGCGGTTGTACTTTCTAGAATATAAGCCGGTTCCTCCGGGTCGTAATTGCATCCGTTCAGTAGATTTAAAATAAGACCATCGTAATATACAAGAATTGGAGAGTTTTGTGTCATTTTCTTCTTACTAATTGCAATAATATTTCAACAAATTAACAACAAATCTATAATAAAATCAATTAATTATTTAATGAATCAAAAAATCTATAATAGAATACCTAATTTCCGTCTTTCTTTTCTTCTCTTTTCCCTATTCATTTGGGTCAAAATCACCTCAAATACACTTCAAAATCGCCTGAATAGTATTTTTTTTTTGGGGTAGACTTTAGGTTAGATTAGGGGACAGAGAGAAAGATTCTCGTTTTATAAGAGGCTCCAATGATTGAACTAGTTCCGCCAGAGGGTCTGGTGAAACTAGGCTATTTCTCAATTTTTTGGGGTTAGACCTGTCCGGAAGACACGCTGAGACAGGTTCCGCTAGACACTTTGGCGGAACTTGTGATTTCTTGCTAGTTCCGCCAGAGAGTCTAGCAGAACTAGACCATTTTTTGGATTAGAATTGTAAGTTGAAAAATGGTCTATTTCCACCAGACCCTCCGGCGAAACTAGTTATTTCTAACTAGTTCCGCCAGAGGGTCTAGCGGAACTAGACTATTTTTTTTTTTTTTTTTTTGGGTCAGATTGTAAGTTGAAAAATCCCTTTAGTTCCGCTAGCGGGTCTGGCGGAACCTATGAAATCGTCATTTTTGAGCCAATTTCACCATCCAAATTGGGCCAAAAATAAATTTTACCTAGTTCCGCCAAACCCTATGGCGGAACTAATTTTTTCCCTTAATTAAGCGTGTTTACGGGTGCCAAATTTCTGGGATCAACAAAAAAAATAAATTAAGTAGTTCCGCCAGACCCTCTGGCGGAACTACTTCAGTTCCGCCAGAGGATCTGGCGGAAGTGCTATCTACTGAAATATTTAGAAAAAAATGACATCTGATTAATTATTCTTCAAAAAAGTGCTATTTTGC
Source organism: Juncus inflexus (assembly GCA_024447665.1). Taxonomy (NCBI): domain Eukaryota; kingdom Viridiplantae; phylum Streptophyta; class Magnoliopsida; order Poales; family Juncaceae; genus Juncus; species Juncus inflexus. The sequence continues at coordinate 8,343,871 of JAJHPC010000011.1, read as the reverse complement.
AAAAAAATTCTAACTTTTGGCTTTTAAATATTATCCTTACCTGTCAATATTATTACCTTTATGCCATTGGTATTTGTGTTAGTATTGAGCACGTTAAACAATGATGCATTATTGTTATTTATAGTAAAATTTGGGGTATATTTTGAATTTTATTCCTCTCCACACAAACTGGTTTTACATCACATCTCTCTCATCTTGTTTTTTTAACATAAAATATGTCAATTATATGAGTAGGTAAAAAATAAATATTTGAACTACCCACTCTTGCTACTCTTGAAACAAAATCGAGACCATATACTGTAGTTAACTGATACATTTTCAACTCACAAATATTGAAAAAGATTTAATATTTATGTAGGCATACAACAAATGCTTCCATTCACCACATATTATGAAGTACAAAAAACAATTAATTGAAAATACATGTAATATATATTGATTGTGATTATTGTTTATTAAGTTAATTCTATATTAATACTTGTCTAAGACTACATATTTTGCAATTTTTCCCGTACAAAAATTAATCAACTTTTAACAAGTGATATTTCACATGTTTGTAAAATTGTAGTTCGTTAAAAGATATATTTACTAAAGTACAAAAATAAGTATGATGACAAAGCAATATATATTTTCAGGGTTCTTTCCTATTTTGTAATAGTTAATGTAATATTTTGAGATTATTCATGGATACACCTAAAATTACTCCTTATCTCATAATTTTTTAAGATTATACATTACTCTTTTAGAAGAGTTTGGTTGCAAGTTGTATGGTAGACAATTAAACTGTTATTAGTTCTTTAGGCTTTAACTGTATAAAATAGTGTGTGTTTGCTTGTTTAGTTTCTTACGTTAATATAGTAAAATGACACCATTGGTTTTAGAATGATCATTTACTCATTTGTTTTAATTGATATATTTGTACTTGTGGTTTATATAACAGTATCTCGAATGGAGTAGGATATAAATAGGGCAGAGGACTTGATATCAAGCATGCATAAAATAAATGCATTAATTCTTATTTGTCTAAATTATTTACCAATTGAAACAAAAGAATGATAACCTAAATCTTTAATGGACCACTCACATCATTACACATTAACTTAAGATGGCATTTAATGATAGGGAGCTGATACTGAGTGATGATACTGTAGCGACCCTGTGGCGACGGTATATAAAACTGATAAAAACTATATAAACGGAAAACAAACAGTATATAAAAATCCATCTTTTTAAAAACAGTATATACGTGAAAAACCGAAAATAGTATATAGGAAGTATATAAAAAACACAAACAGTATATTAAAATCCATTTTTTTAGAGGCCGTGAAAACAGTATATATAAAACAAAAAACATATAGAAATGCGGAAGAAACAGTATATAAAATGAAACCTCGCCATAGGATCGCTACAGTACCCATCGTGATTTTCACTTTCGCTCAATGAAAATATGGATATTAAGAATTTCAATTGCAAATTGACTATGTAGAAATGAGAGTAAAGAAGGAAAATTGTCAATTAAACACCCCGGTTTCATGCATATCCTAAATACAAGATTTTGACCCGGTCAACTAATTAAAGAATATAAACTCATTAAATTTTTTTTTCCGTGATAGATATTATGAAAAAAATATATATATTTTTTATACGTAAAAATTAGGGATGTAAAAATATCCCCTCTTAAAAGGATCGTTTATCCCCAAACGATCGAAAGAAAAACTCGCTTGGATCTTCTTCTTTTTTTGAAATGCGGAAGCGATTTAAAGAATTTGAAATACGGAAATGATTTTAGGATTTTAGATACGGAAGCGATTTTGAGATTTTGAGATACGGAAGCGATTTTAAGATTTTAAAACATGGAAGAGATTTTAAGATTTTGAAATACGGAAGCGATTTTAAGATACAATCAAACCCCACTCACTCACCGATAACCTAATAGACTTGATTGTATATTCCAAGAATCGTTCCTCTGATATACCATTTCTGTTACAGCACAAATTTCAATATGAATTTGGAAGGTAACATTATATAATATCATTACAATAAATCACACTGAATATAAAATACAATTATTTATACATTTAATTATATCTTAAGTTTTAAATAAATCTAAGTCGCCGCTCGAATCCTAATACTCAGAACTTATGGCCTAAAAAAAAGGGAGGAGCATGAGTCCACCACTCACTAAGGGCACCCGTTTCATATGCCACAAAAAAAAAATATAACATTTTACCAAATTATAAATAGTAATAAAATTAATTATCCGAAATAATCAATAAATAATAGATAAAAATATTTTCCCGAGCTCGTTGTTAGGTATTTGGCGGCCATGGATATTAAGAGTCACGTGCGGCCTTTTATCACCTCTAGCGGCCATCAAAATCTAGTCATGTGAGACTTTTAATCATCTTTAGTAGTCATAGACATCGAGAGACATGTGCAGCTTTCATTTCTTTATTAATATACCATATAATATTATATATAAAAATATTGATTTAAAACGTAACACGTGAGAAAAGAAATCTCTTATCTCGAAATGATTTTCGGCCCAAAGTAGATACAAAAGGGCAAGAAGTTATAATTGATAAAATATATTTGTACTTGTGATTTATATGACAGTGTCTCCAATGCAGTAGGATATAAATAGGGCAGAGGACTTGACATCAAGCATGCATAAAATTAATGCATTAATTCTTCTTTGTGTAACTTATTTACCAATTGAAACAAAAGAATGCTAACCTAAATATTAAGAATTTCAGTTGCAAATTGGCTGTGTAGAAATGAGAGTAAAGAATGGAAATGGTCAATTAAATACCACGGTTTCATGCATATCCTAAATACAAGATTTTCACCCGGTCAACTAATTACAGAGTATAAACTCATTAACTTTTTTTTTTGTGATAGATATTATGAAAATATATATATATTTTTTGAGCTTGTCTATGGTACTGCACTTCTATTTTTGACTTAATGATAGATTTAATCAAGACCGTTAAAATTAGAAGGGCATTTTCGGTATATGTGGTATTAATTACATAGATTCAATCTTAAATTTATTTTAATTATATTATGCTCTCTATTTCAATCAATAAAAGAAGACCTCCATTATATTCTTTCTCTTCAATCCAAGTAAAAAACAACAACATGCATTACTGATTTAGTAAAAAAATTCGAAATATATGTATTTGGGCCCTCAAATATCCTATGTAGTATTAATTTATAGGGAGAAATTTTTTGGCCCCCCAGAAATTTCAGTCAAGCTCCGCCAGTGTATGATACATAATATAATATAATATAATATAATATAATATAATATAATATAATATAATATAATATAATATAATATAATATAATATAATATAATATAATATAATATAATATAATGTAATATAATATAGTACAATATAATATAGTATAATGTAAAATAGTATAATATGATATAATGTAGCATAATGTAAATAATACAGTGTAATATACTAATATTATATAATGTAATATAATATAGTATAATATAATATATTAAAATATAGTATGATATAACATAGTATAATGTAATATAATATAGTATGATGTAGTAATGTAAAATAGTATAATGTAGTATAATATAATATAGTACAATGTAATATAATGTAGTTTAATATAATAAAGTATGATTATAATATAATATAATATAATATAATATAATATAATATAATATAATATAATATAATATAATATAATATAATATAATATAATATAATATAATATAATATAATATAATGTCGTGTCATATTATATTAATTATTGTCATGCTTAAAAAAAAGAAACAAATCTATGTCAAATATTTTATTTCTTACTATAGATAAATACAATCTTCTAGAATAACGATCAATTATGTAGACAAGTAAAAGAAGAAACAAATCAATTCCAAATATTTTCTTTCTCTATTTCTCCGTTTCGAGAACAAAAAAAATTCTTTTATGGTTTAAAGTACTGGAGATGAAGAGTCACGAGTGAATTAGAAAAAAAGAAAGGAAAATAATTAGACACTAAATTACGATTTTATCCTTTTATCATTTATTTTATATAGAAAAAACGTCTACAGTACTCCACTTTCAAGCTAATCTGGGCCGTTCATCAGAACTAATATTTTCAATGTGGAGTACTGTAGACAATCTCATATTTTTTATACGTAAAAATTAGGGGTGTAACAAAATGTTTGTAGAATTTGTGTAAGGCTAGAGGAGGTTTCCCAATCAAACAGCTTCCAAATCAGTTCTAGCACATCTTTTAAAAAAGTATCTTATTTGTTTTAGTCAATTAAAATTGTATATTTAAATATATTATATATATTCTTAATATATTTTTCCTGATTTTCGTTTCAAGATCTTCTATGAGGATTCAATTCAAAGGTATTAACCCCAACACCTTATTTTTCACCTACTTTTGAGCTTCCTCAAAAGGGCACATCATCACTTTTATCTCAACCGTTCGATCAATTTTTTTGTCGAATCTTAGCCATTCATTTTCTCAAAGGTATTAACAATCGAATCTTTTATGGGAACGTGTGTATGGTTATTAAAACACAAGCATATGATTGGTTGAATTGGTATTTTATGTTCCATGCCCGATTTAATGAGAACCATTGTGAGTTTGTTTGTGACCACCGGATCTTAATCAGATGATTTCAATGAATCATGGTGTAAATTTATGTTCAAGTATTAATACCAATTGTTAATGAAAAGTTCACTCATTAAAACATAAATAATTTTTCTTGTCTTCTTTAAAAAATTATAATTCTTAATGAAATATTTTATTTCTAATGTTAAATCGTCAAATATAAATTTGTTCGAATTTTCTCTTTATTTGAGTTCCATATTGTTATGGTTTCAATTTTTTTTCTTACTAAAATATGTGATTATAAATTATATAAAAGAAGATGTACAAAAATGATATACTCATTAACTTATACCTTATATCTTATTTTTCATCTCTCTTTGAGCATTCTCAACATGCCTATTGCCAATTTTATCTGGGCCGTTTGATCAATTTTTTTTAAATCTTAGATTTTCATTTAAATTATTACCACAATATCACATGTATTAATAGTTAATGAAGAGTTTACTCATTAAAATATAAATACATTCTCTTTTCTTCTTTAAAAAATTATAATTCTTAATGAAATATTTTATTTCTCATGTTAAAAGCATCAAATAAAAATTTGTTAGAATTTTTTCTTTATTTTAAGTTTCATATTGTTATGGTTCTAATTTTTTTTTCTTGCTGAAATATGTGAATATAGATTATATGAATGAAGATGTACTAAAAAAATATGCTCATTGACTTATATATTATACCTTATTTTTATATCTTTTTGTTGATTCTCAAAAGACCTATTGACAATTTTATCTCGGCCACGGGGTCAATTTTATTACAACAATATCACATAAAAATATATTGTTGTGATTCTAATTTCAATTTATTTTTGATAAAATATGTGAATATAGACTATATAAAAGAACATAAAAAATAAAATTATAAGCTCATTTACTCTTATCAAATTCCTTTACCCCTCTTTGAAAATTCTCAAGAGAATTATTATCAATTTTTTCTCCGCCTTCGAATCAAAAAATTTATCAAATCTTAGCTTTTAATTTAAATTATTATCATAATATCACATGATTAGTTAGATTAATGTTCAGTGTTATATTTTCGTTTTATCAGAACTATCATCTCAAATAAAATTTCAGCATATTGAAAACTATATTATATTATTTAATGTATTACGGGTTTCAAAATAACATATGTATAATCCATACCATTTTAACATCTAAAAATAAAGAAAAATAGCAGTGATAAATTGTAAAGTCCAAAAAAAAATCCGTTCACGACATGGCTTGGGTTCTGTGCTTATGCAGGAGCGTAGGGTAATTGTGTTGGGTTTCGGACATGCATAACGCAGCGGAAAACAAAAATTTCATCCAAAACCAATCCGAGGATCCGTGCGTATCGGTTAAATCAAAGAAGCAAGTCTTAAAGATACCTTTCAGATTACGCTTAATCCGTGACGCTCAAACCATGCGTGTTGTCCATGCGTCTCTAAACCGGTTACCATCCTAACCGATTTTACGTCCGTCTAAGCCGTCTAGGTCGGATAGTGCGAAAGTCATCTACCGCACACACAATCGGTCTCCACCAAAACTCTCAACAAACCGTTCTCATCTTCTTAGGCCGAATAGATCACAAGCGCCGAAAGTAGAACACCTCTACTGGTGTCCACACGAACAAACTTCTTAAAACGGGAAGAAGAACAATATATATGCTAGTAGCTTTTTCTCCTCTTGCATAAGAAAACTCTTCTTATTTTATCTCACAAAAGATGTATATAATTCCACTCATATAATCGCACTCTTTCATTTTGTCATACAAAAGGAAAGCACTATTTCATAATTTTGTCATACAAATTAGAAAGTATATTTTCTCTCTTTTGTCTCACAAAAGAGAATGAGAAATAATGAGAGAGAGAATGATGTGTTGTGTTGTGAATTTGGAGCTCTCTATGTCCTTATATAGAGATGAAGAGTCATGTCTCTTCACACTAAAAGATGTGTATAACATCACTCATCATTATCCATATTCCATCATCTAGACTCTTCTATATTACATGATCTTTTGTGCTCATAGTCTTTATATACATATATATCACATCTTATCACATAAGATGACAATATATTTTGTGACATTCTTATGCAACTCATCATATAAGTCGCTAGGATTTTCTGCGCCCGTTTCAATTTGTTCTTTGTGTGTAACCCTGTAAGTTCACTTAATGTTGGCAATAGACTTGACAGTCTATAAATCATGAGCGGACTCTAGTAAGCCATCATGACTACGAAATTTAAATTTTGTCGGTGATCTGATTTACCTAATCAACAATCACGTATTTAGTCCCTTTGTCACGCAATATCTATATCGATCATAAGGCATGTAATACGTCATCATTATATAAATCGATTAATATTTCTTGATCCGAAATTAAATTAAACTGAACAAGAACAAATGACATTAATAACTCTTATTAATTCGTTTGAGTATGGCCATATATTTCTTCAGTTCAATTCATCAAGAGGCCTAAAGATATCTCTCTCATTTATGAGAGGAACAAATCCCGTCTTGATTGCACTCATCCCTCTACATGATTCATTGTATACCTAATCATGACCGTTATGACCACCCTGTTAAAGGTAGTGTTAGATTATATTAAAGTATAAAATTACTCATGTTGGGAACCGAGACAATCTCAGGTCAAAGGACTATAAATACTTTATGTTACAAGAATCGCTAATGACGTAAAACATGTAGCATTCTTATGGCGGGTCAGTCCAGTATATGGTCTCTAACATATACCTATGTTAATGATTTGATAACTATTTATCCATGATCAGTAAAACATAATCATCAGTCAACTAATATACGGGTGTACATTTATAGCTTGTATATAAATATATACATTTATATGTATCTGCAAGTATGTTTGTCTCCACAAATATCCTATAAATGACCAGGGACGATTTAGAATATCATTCATAACACTTTATAGTTTTACTATCAAAGTCACGCACTTTGATGACATAAAGCTGAATTGCATATTCATGGTCTATTTTAATTATATTAAAATAACCTATACGCACATATTATATGAAATATCTTAGAATAAATATTATGTTTGTTATTATAATCCATCATCTAGGTCACAAACACTTTGGCCTAGGGCATAACACCATCAAATTGCTTATGCCTCACGACAGTTGAAAACCTACGAGAGGAACTACCCGACGCACGATCTGGAGTTAGCTGCAGTAGTATTTGCGTTAAAAATCTGGAGGCACTACCTTTATGGAGAGAAGTGCAAGATTTTCACCGATCATAAGAGTCTCCAGTAGATTTTCGATCAGCGCGAACTAAACTTGAGGCAGTGTCATTGGTTGGAGGTGTTGTGTGACTTTGACCTGTCCATACAGTATCATCCGGGGAAAGCCAATGTCGTGGCAGATGCCTTGAGTCGCAAGAATCGTGGGAATGCAGCCGCCTTGCTGACATGTCAGCCCCAGATTCTTATGGATTTGAGACGGCTGAATATATACATGCAGGTGACGGGGTCGCGAGTCTTCCTGGCTAGCCTGCTAATTCAGCCTACCTTAATGGAGAGGATTCACGCGGCACAAACCGAGGATCCTAGGACACGTCGGATTCAAAACCGAATGGCTATAGTCAAGGCCCAGCACTTTTTGGTAGACCCAGAGGGAACCTTATGACTCGAAAAACGTGCATATGTGCCAGAAACGTTGTGACGCGGGATTATGGAGGAGCCCCATGAGTCAGGCTACTCGATCCATCCGGGAGAGACGAAGATGCATTAGGATCTTCGCGTCTCCTATTGGTGGCCTGGAATGCGACGAGAGATAGGCGATTTCGTTTCGAGGTGTCTAGTTTGTCAACAAGTGAAGGCGGAACGAAAGAAGCCGGTGGGGCTTCTCCAGCCCTTGCCGTTGAAAGAAGGGAAATTTGAGGGGATCACGATGGATTTCGTGACCGGTTTGCCGCGCACGCGACAAGGTAATAATGCAGTCTGGGTTATAGTAGATCGGTTAACCAAGGTGGCAAATTTTATTCCGTTTAAATATGGGACGTCCGGTGAGGAGATGGCCCGGATTTATATGCGTACCATATTTCGGCGTCATGAAACTCCGGTAGAGATCGTGTCCGATCGAGATACGCATTTTACCTCAAAGTTTTGGAGAGGCTTTCAGGCGGGTATGGGTACGAAACTGACTTTTAGTACTGCTTACCACCCTCAGACTTATGGGCAGTCTGAAAGGACGATTCAGACGCTAGAGTTTATGCTGAGAGCATGTGCGATCACAATGGGTGGATCTTGGGAAGAGCACCTACATCTGTGCGAGTTTGCATATAACAACAGTTACCATACGAGCATTGGAGTAGCACCTTTTGAGGCGCTCTATGGAAAGCATTGTCGTACGCCATTATTTTGGGATCCCGTGGGGTCGGAGCAGCCACTGGGACCTGATTTGGTGCAGGAGAGTGCCGATCACCTTCGTGTGGTGAAGGAGCACCTGAAGACTGCCCATAATAGGCAGAAAAAGTATGTAGATCCCTCTCGCCGACATTTAGAGTTTCAGCCTGGCGATCATGTGTTGCCAATGTTACAGAATGCGCTAGGCGCTAGTCGGGCGGTCGGGGCCATCGAGGATTAATCGGGGATTAATCGGAGATTAATCGGACCTAGGCGGATTTATATTTTTTTGTATTTTTATATATTATATATAATTTTTGCGTTGAATATATAATTTAGAAGAGAAACAGAGGGGCGGAAGTTTTTTTTTTAAACCGTTACAGAATGTGTGGGTATTTAAGCATTTTTGTAACGGTTAATACAATAAAACCGTTACTAATTACACTATTAGTAACGGTTTTCATGAAAGAACCATTACAGAATTGTCCAAAATCTGTAACGGTTTATTATAAACCATTACAGATTGTGTGATATTCTGTAACGGTTCTTTCATAACAACCGTTACTAATAGTGTAATTAGTAACGGTTTTTATTAAAGAACCGTTACAAATATGCATAAATAGATTTTTTTTTTTTACAATTCTGTAACGGTTCTATAGGCAAAACCGTTACTAATATATAATTAGTAACGGTCTTTCTTAAAGAACCGTTACAAATATGCATAAATAGATTTTTTTTTTTACAATTCTGTAACGGTTCTTTCCGCAAAACCGTTACTAATATGTAATTAGTAACGGTTTTTACTAAAGAACCGTTACAAATATGCATAAATAGATTTTTTTTTTTTTACAATTCTGTAACGGTTCTTTACGGAAAACCGTTACTGATATGTAATTAGTAATGGTTTTTATTAAAGAACCGTTACATAAATCGTTACAGATTTTTTTTTTTTTTTTTTTACAATTCTGTAACGGTTCTTTCAGAAAAACCGTTACTAATAGTGTAATTAGTAACGGTTTTTAGGAAAGAACCGTTACCAAGTTGCTTAAACACAAAATGGGTTTTTTTAGGCGGGCTGGGCGGGTCTGGGCGGTCGCTGGGCGGGTCTGGGCAGGTCGCTGGGCGAACAAAACGCACAGAAGGCCGACTAGCATAATTTCTAGGCGTTTTGCTCCCGCCTAGCGCCTGGGCGGCGCCCAGGCGGCCGCCTGGACCGCATTTTAGAACATTGTGTGTTGCTGAGAGTATCTCCGACACGGGGTGTTATGCGCTTCGGGGTTAAAGGCAAGTTGAGTCCGAGATACATTGGGCCGTTCGAGATTCTAGAGTTGATTGGACCATATGCTTATCGCTTAGTCTTAGTCCCGGCATTGGCTGGGGTGCATAATATCTTCCATGTATCGCAACTTCGGAAATATCTTCCTGGAGAGGGACACGTCTTGGACTTCTCCGAACTCTGTTTCGAGCCCAATCTGAACTATGAGGAGGTCCCGGTCGCTGTACTAGATAACCGCGAGCAAGTGTTGCGTAGCAAGATCATGAAATACGTGAAAGTGTAATGGAGCAATCATTCTGAGCGAGAGACTACCTGGGAGCGCGAGGAGGATATTCGGAAGAGGTATCCGAATCTTCTCCCACCTTTACCTCTTCCTCCACCGTCAGGTTGGCATTTCTTATGTTTAGAGGACTAAACATCTATTAAGGAGGGAGTGATGTAAAGTGCAAAAAAAAAAAAAAAAAATCCGTTTCGAACGGAATAGTCCGTTGGGAACGGAATATTCCGTTGGGAGAGGGTTCTCACTGTCAGTTTTGGCTGAAAACTCGGTTTAGTCCGTTCCGAACGGAATAGGTCTGTTCTGAATGGACTAGCCGATAAATATGGCTTCTCTCCCACCCAACTCATTATTTTGTGGCTCATTCCTCTCTCTCCCTTCCACTCTTTGCTTCTCCTTCAAACTTCCACTCTATAAACCAAAATTGGAGCATGATTTTGCTAGTGAATCTTAAGGGAGCATTCTTCTCACGCTTGAGTTCAACTTATGTGAGTGATTCTTCTTGATTTCGTGTCGATTTTCTTCTTGAGACGAAACTAGGTAATTCTATTTTAAGCCGTGAATCAATAGGTTCTAACCCAATAGCTTTGCTCCAATGGAATTGTATCCAAATTATCTAGATCTCGCAAACGTGGGAGAGTAAATTTTCAATTTCTCCTTTTTATTCCTTATTATGACGAGGTTAGGATTTTACCCTATTAGGCCATTAATCATGATCTAACCCCATGTTTGGTTCCAATTAAAAAATCCACCTTATAATGAGTTCTAATTAACGATAATTGCTATCAAATAAATTATAATTATTTGTTCATAATAGGACGGGGTCCTCCCGTCTATTATTCTCGTATTTGTTTGGAATAGGACAGGATCCTTAGAAATGTGCGAGTTCCTGAGTCCGGCTCATCTTGTTAGCAGTAGCGGTTTTCTGAGCCACGCTCATCTTGTTAGAAAATGTGCGAGTTCCTGAGTCCGGCTCATCTCGTTAGGAATAGCGATTTTCTGAGCTATGCTCATCTTGTTAGAAAATGTGCGAGTTCCTAAGTCCGACTCATCTTGTTAGGAATAGCAATTTTCTGAGCCATGCTCATCTTGTTAGAAAATGCGCGAGTTCCTGAGTCCTGCTCATCTTGTTAGGAATAGCAATTTTCTGAGCCTCTTGTACTTATTTTGAATAGAGCGGGGAATGACCCTCCCGTCTATTTGGCACTACCGTTGAATCCCATTTCAACCCACATTGTATATGCATGTATATTTATATAAAAATAACACTACTCTTGGAAAAGTAAAAACTGAATGATCTCGCTTTATTTTCCCTTAATTCATACTTAATACATGGTTTGATTTGTTCACATTTGAGTATTTCTTTGGGGATAGCCTGTGAGACGCGGCCCGTCTTAATAAGCTAGCCCTAAAGCATTCCTCACTTAGTCGACTCTCAACTAACTATACTTGTTCATTTGGTGTTTTTGGTTTGGGGCTAGGTGGGGAGCGTGGAGCAGCTGGAGAGCAGGAGTAGATTGGTGAGGTCGCGTAGTGGGATCACGATTTTGCGTATTGATTTGACCCATTTTGTCCTGCTTTTAAGAGGTCATATTTTGGAGATTTAAATGTCTCTTTAGACTGGTTAGGAAAGGGTTGTATTCATATTACACCGTGAATCTTTAAGTTATATCATGTTGTTTTATCTTTGTTATGATAATTGTTTAAGCCTTAACGTATCTACGGTACGTGGCGGATTGTTGCACTCGTTTTGTTTTGGGTGTGACAACTTAGTTGGTATCAGAGCAAAAGTTCGATAACATGATTTAGGAAGTGTCTCGAGAGGGTAGAGTCTTGGTTTCGAGTCGTTCGGGCTTTTCAGTTCGGGTTCCGAAGTGAAGTCTAACTTGTAGTCTTATTTGTGGCAGAATGCAACCTAGGAGAGAAGGAGCTCCACGTGTGCGCGGGCGCGGTCGTCCGCCCCTTCGTGGCCGAGGCGGTGGTCGTGGAGCAAGTCGTAGCCCATCGCCAAAGCGTCCGCCAGGACGTAGGGTGCCATCACCCACGCCATCTGTGGTGTCTTCATCCGCTTCATCTTGGGCGGTGTGTAAGGCACTAAACCGCGATGAGATTCCGCCTCCACCCCCTCCTCGTCAGTTTCGTGGCAGTCTTGGACCCCGCCGGGGCACTGATTTTGTGTCTGGAGCATCCCTTAAGCGTTCTCCCGAGAGGGACCAGGACCGAGACTTCGAGGCAGGTCACAATTTACAGGACCCACCTGTGCCTCCCGATCATGACCCAACGACCTTCTTAGACAACTTAGTTCGCCACTTGGCAGATCGGGTTGGGGACCGACATCCGCATCATGCGGTATCGGTATCATTATAGATCACATCACGAACTTTGGGAAACTAAACCCCATAGCATTCTCTGGTCGGAGGGACCCGATAGCGGCAGATAATTGGTTATTAGAGATGGGCGAGAACCTAACACGGGCAGGCGTGACCCCTGAGGCTTTGGTGGAGGTTGCTGCGATGTGGTTACAACATGAGGGGGCACAGTGGTGGGTTGCACGTCGTGTTTCCTATGGGGGAGAGTTGCCCATTCCATGGGAGTGGTTCGAGACAGCATTTGCTGATGAGTATATTCCGGAGACTTCCATGCGTGATTTTGAGGATCAGTTCCGGGCGTTGGATCAGAGCACTCGATCCGTGGATGAGTTTATTGCAAAATTTACTCGTTTGGCTCGTTATGCACCTTCTTTTGTACCCACGGAGGCGAGGCGGGTCGATGAGTTTGTGAGGCGCTTGAGGCCTGACCTGAAGCATGATGTGAGTATCTTTGGTACCATATTCAATTTTCCCAGAGTGTGAGAAGCGGCAAGACACTACGAACAGCTTGCGCGAGAGTCAAGAAGAGGCCCATCCCCTAGTCAGCCCCGTCACTCTCGACCCAACTCAGGACGGAGCATGAACAGAGCGACCAAGAGAGGATCGTACGACATATAGGCACGATCGGGCACCCGATGCGGGGCCGAAGCAGCCAGACCATATGTCGCCAATGCGGCAGGATGCATGAGGGGGAACACTGTAGGAGGGCTCTTGGTTTATGTTACAACTGCGGGGAGTCGGGACACTTCGTTAGAGATTGCCCTCATCCTATGAGACAGGGGAGACCAGTGCAGCAGCCGGCCGGACAGGGTGCAGACTAAGAGACAGGCACCTCGGGAATCCAGGCGGGGCTCAGGGACATTATACGCAATAATGGTACCGACAGAGGGGTCAGCTTTAGGGGGTAGAGCTCCTGAGAGGGAGATGCCAGGTGTTTCTCCTCCCCCCGCGGGAGGTGGAGGAAGCCCCAGCAGACTGACACCTAATGTGGTTACAGGTATCTTTAACATTTCGGGTGCACCCGCATTAGTATTATTTGATTCAGGCGCAAGTCACTCATTTGTGGCACGTGAGTTTGTTGATATTCAAAATTGGGACCATGACCCCTCCGAAATCAGTTTGTCTATTTGTACACCCTTAGGAACCGTAGTTTCCACGGGTAAACAGGGTATGGGGAAGATAGTTGTGATTGGCCAGCGAGAGTTCCGGCAGACCTCATGGTGCTTGAGATGGGAGGTTTCGATGCCATCTTGGGGATGGATTGGCTCGCGCATCACCGAGCGACGATCCAATTTCGGGAGCAGCGGGTACATCTCGACCTAGAGGATGGGACGCGAATTAGCGTAAAAGGCCGAAACCTCGGCCAGGAATTACCATTCATCTCGTCCTTAGCAGCATATCATTTGATGGCTAATGAGTGCTTAGCTATCCTTGCAAGCGTGCAAGCGGATGTTGATGGTGGGTGCTTGGAGGATATTCCTATTGTCCGCGAGTACGCAGAGGTGTTTGCCGTGTTGTCTGGACTACCCCCAGAGAGGGACGTGCAGTTCGGAGTTACGCTAGTACCGGGTACGGGACCGATTTTTAAAACTCCTTACAATATGGCGCCAGCCGAACTGAAGGAGCTGAAGATCCAATTGCAAGAATTACTGGACAAGGGGTTTATAAGACCGAGTGTGTCGCCTTGGGGAGCCCCTGTTCTGTTCGTCAAGAAAAAAGACGGGACTTTGAAACTCTGTGTTGACTATAGAGAGATAAACAAGGTGACAGTGAAGAACCGTTACCCACTGCCGCGCATTGATGATTTGTTTGACCAGTTGAGAGGCACGACAGTGTTTTCAAAAATTGATTTGCGTACGGGTACCATCAGCTATGTGTGCGGAATGAAGATGTGGATAAGACAGCATTTCGCAGCCGTTATGGTCATTATGAATTTTTAGTAATGCCTTTCAGATTGACGAATACACCGTCTGCCTTTATGGATTTAATGAATCGTGTGCTACGACCCTATTTGGATATCTTCGTGGTCATTTTTATTGACGATATCTTGATCTATTCCAGGACCTGGGAGGAGCACGAGGAGCACTTACGAACCGTGCTCAACACTCTCTTGAAGCATCGACTGTATGCCAAATTCAAAAAGTGTGAGTTTTGGTTAAATGAGGTGGCATTTTTGGGTCACGTGATTTCGAAGGACGGGTTGAGGGTGGACCCAGAGAAGATCAAGGTTGTAGTAGGCTGGCAACGGCCTAAGACAGTTACCGAGATTCAGAGCTTCCTGGGTTTAATGGAGAAGAGAGGTTTACCACCAAATTTAATTACATTTGCGATTCTTATAAAAGGATATATTAAAAAGCAAATGATTTTGCGGGCCTTTAAGGTTTATAAAATTGTGCTAAAAAGAGGGATTAAACCAGATCGAATTATGTACCATTTGTTAATTATTCGTCTTTGTGAGGCAAATTTAGATGAAATTGGATTGAAATTTCTAGAAAAAATGGTTAGAGATGGAATTAAACTGGATGAATTGACTTTAAATATGCTTATTATTCAACTTAGTGAGAAAAGTCAAATGAATAATGCCTTAAAGCTTCTAAATTGCATGAGATATTTACGTGTTAACTATACTTGTTCATTTGGTGTTTTTGGTTTGGGGCTAGGTGGGGAGCGTGGAGCAGCTGGAGAGCAGGAGTAGATTGGTGAGGTCACGTAGTGGGATCACGGTTTTGCGTATTGATTCGACCCCTTTTGTCCTGCTTTTAGGAGGTCATATTTTGGAGATTTAAATGTCTCATTAGATTGGTTAGGAAAGGGTTGTATTCATATTACACCGTGAATCTTTAAGTTATATCATGTTATGTTATCTTTGTTATGATAATTGTTTAAGCCTTAACGTATCTACGGTACGTGGCGGATTGTTGCACTCGTTTTGTTTTGGGTGTGACTACTTAGTTGGTATCAGAGCAAAAGTTCGATAACATGATTTAGAAAGTGTCTCGAGAGGGTAGAGTCTTGGTTTCGAGTCGTTCGAACTTTTCAGTTCGGGTTCCGAAGTGAATTCTAACTTGTAGTCGCTCGGGCTTTTCAGAGCGTCCGCCAGGACGTAGGGTGCCATCACCCACGCCATCTGTGGTGTCTTCATCCGCTTCATCTTGGGCGGTGCGTAGGGCACTAAATATATATATATGTGGTCTCCCGTGCGTTGCTGTGGGTAAAAAATTGTACATAAGCATTATTGTAATTCCATAAAGAAATATAGCATATTGCTAAAAAAAAAATAAAAATAAAAAATGATGTTAGAAAAATTGCAAGGTTATTATAACTGCTATAGAACTATTTACTTATCCAATCAAGCCTGAGCATAAATTTAAGTAAAAGGACATCTTATTGATAGCAAAAATTACATATCAGATAACTTTATTTTAAAAAAAATACATAACAAATAACAATACAATTTAGCCAAAAAATAATAATACATTTAGAAATTGAATTTTCATTCACGCACACAAATATAGCATAATTAACACATGCAAAGTCAATCACACATACATACTGCATCAACAATAGATATCAAAAGAATGAAAAAGGGGGACTTCATCTTTTGCGGAAAAATGGAATGATTGTCTCTTAATTGGGGCTGAAATTGATTTATTCATGTACAATTATATTATACAATTAAAATTTGAAGTATGATATTATTATAGAGTTAAAATTTGAGAAATACTAACTTCAACTCCACCTGCGGCCCCTGCCATCGATTTAACTAGTTATTGAACCGATGAATTTGTAGTAATATAATTGACTTACATTTTCAAAAATTAACTAATACACTTTTAACCATGAACTTTACAATTGTTTTCTAAAAGATTATGTATTGAGTTTCATTTTAGAGCTCAGCTTATACAGAAGACATTTTGACTGGGTTCTTGCGGATTCTTCCAAAAGTGTTTACTCATTCATTTCCTCAGTGCTGAACGCCATTCAAGATGGTGTCCGTCATTATTTTCTCCGTCTTGGACCACTTTGTAATGTTGCACACCCAGAATTCTGTGGACAAACTGAAGTTGTACTCTTTGTTCCTGCTTTAATCACCAGAATCAACATATTCCGCATCATGAAAAAGAAAAAGAAAATGAATTAAAAACAAAAAGAATAAAACATCAAACATTTTAAAGCATTCAATACAAAAAATAAATTAAAATAACAAAAACAACACTGAATTTTATTGGAATACATACCTTATTTTATGCATTATGAGGCGAAAGAGGGACTTTGGGAGCCTGGCCTTTTTAACATCTTACGCATTTAATTTTAGAAATCTAAAATCAAAGTAGATATTAATAAATCAGTAGAGGCAACATTGACTATGGTTAGAAAGAATTGAATTAATCTTTATAATTAATCACTTAAAGATGAAGTAGCACTTGCAGAATGCAACCCCAAAATTGAATAACTGAAAATAATAACCCGAGATCCTAAACTGTTCCAACGGTTGCTTTGTGGCGAATATGGAGACCCCAATATATATATTTAATAATTAAGAACAAAAAAATTATTATGTAAATAATATCAAAACACCATTCTAATAATATTAACATAACATCCAAATAAAACGCAACATGAAGTCCACAACTTAAAATGTTCAACGATCGAAGAAATCAAGTTTTCCTCATAGACATTTTATCATCGAACATGTTGAAGAAAACAAACAGGATGATGAATAAAATATCTCTTCTTTATTATTACGACAAAATGAAAGGTTAAAATATTGTAAAACAAAACTGAAACTTTTAGATTTCAACCTACCTTTCTTTAGATTTCAACATTTAGATTTCAACCTACCTTTCTTTCGAAGCATCTCATATGAATACAAATTTATAAATTTTATATGAATTACCTTGTGTCAGTTCTCAAATAACATGGAGTATCAATGAAAAAATATGTCATCTAGACATATAATCAAGCATCTTGTAGAGTTGGCTTATCAATTCCCAAAAATCATACGCCATATCAATGAAGTACACTATCATCTAGACATATAAGCAAACACCTTGTGAGCTCTTTGCAAGCAAAGATACAAAACCTCTCCACTTTTGAAAGAAAAAGAAAAGAACAAAAAAAAAAAAAGATTGAAATCTGAAAATGAAATTGTTGAAAAAACAAATGATTTTGCACATTACCCAGTCGGAGATTTATCCACGTAGCTCAGAATCATCTTGAGTATGCTGCCTGATGCATCTGACCTCAGCCCCCGCTTCATCTGCTCAACCATCTCATTAGCAATCAATCTAAGCCGTTATATAGGCGAAGCGCAGACGCTCTCCAGCTCATCAATCACGTAATTGGCACGTGATCGCCGTCCCTCGAGATTCCTCCGCCGCCGCACTAATTTCGTTCTTTTTTCTGAGAAAAGGGAGCGATTAAACCCTAAATCTAAATCCGAACGGGCGGCTGAGAACGGAAGCGACGCCGTTTTGTTCTTCTCCATTTCGTTTGAGGATTTTTTTCTGAGAGAGAGAGAGAGAGAGAGAGAGGAGAGGGAGAGATGAGGCGATGCTCTGCTAGGGGAAAAGAGGCAAGAATTGGAGGTGTCCATTACACTTGTTATTTATCTCGGCTCATATAATACAGTATTGGTCCGTACCGTATCATATGAACCTGAGGTTTTTAGACCGTCTGATCAAATCATGCGGTTAATAATGAATCACGTAATCAAAATCGAACGGCTGTGCAAAAAAGGCACACGGCCCAGCCTTAGCACGAGGGTATAGATTGAAGCTTATCAGATATAGTAGTTACCGTCCTTGCTTAAGAATGAAGTTACGCGACCCCCTTTTTAATTCTGCGTAAGAATGAAGCTACACGGAAACCCCCTTTTTAATTCTCATTTCATTCTCTCTCATTGATAATTCATGCCGATAATGAAAATGCCCCAATCCAATGAACAAGGTACTACTTTCTCTCTCTCTAATACTTAATCGATGATACTGATGCACAAATTACTTTTGATTTTTCAATTTTGTTTTATGAAATACACAAGTATTATTGGACTCGGCGATTCCAAGTTAGAATCGGCCGACTCAACTCGGAATCGCGACCTGCCGGTTCGATTCCGGCCCGATTTGGTCGGAATCCCGGTTTTGAGATTTAGTCGGTGAAATTGGGGAATTTTTCCAGAATCACTATATTTCCATTCAATTCCGGCTGATTCTCTTCAATTTTCTTTGATTCTCATGGATATCCTCACAGATTATGAGCGATTGTTTGGTTAGAATGTGGTTTCGAAAGGTAGAAATGCCATTTTTTGTTTTGTCGAGCGAGCTTAGAGAGAGGGGCTGCACAGGGAGAAAAGATATTTTTCACTTTTTAGTTTCTCTAAACGTTGTTCACATTAAATGCAAGAATGTACTATAGAGTTGCACTAGGAATGTTTGTTTTGGTGCTAAAAACAAAGTAGAAAACATGTCAGTATTATAGGTTGTTGACCCTATTACGATATATCGTATTCGTTAGCATATATGTTATTTATCATCTTTTGTACCTTCATTAATAATGTTCTTTTAATTTACTTTCATTAATAATGTGATTAACTAGTTGAACTATTTCATAATGCAGGGTTTTTACTTCAAGTCCTACGAATCCATCCAGTTTCTTTCCAACAGAAAAACCAGCTTTTGATGTTGGTGCTTCTAGCCCTCCATTTCAGTTCACTTCATGGTCTCCGTTTTGGAAAAATCCATCAAATTTCACAATATTGTTTCCCTTCGGAACTGAAAATTTAGGGTTTCAAAACAGCAGGAGTATGTTCGAAGGTAATTATTTATTTAATTCCTTTTGTCAGTTCTACTATTTTCTTTAAAATAAATTGTTGAGCATATCTCGTTTAATTTTTTGTAGGGACAAGCATACAGGTGCAAAATACGGAGTCGGATCGGATTTCAATCAACATTCAAGTCCCGTCTCATCTTGCAATTCAGCTACTCGACTCAATCAAGTCTATCTTTACCAACCATTCTAATTCTACTTTGACCAATCCATCACCATCACCTTTTGCTCCGTTCAGTTCTTCCGTACCACTTTCCGCGCCGAAATCTGAAACCAGTACCAATTCTGGCTTCCAATTTCTGAGCCAAAAAGTTGATCAAAGTGCGTCATCACCATCACCTTTTGCTCCGTTCGGGTTTTCCGTACCACTTTTCGCGCCGAAAGCTGAAACGAGTACCAATTCTGATGGGTCCCAAAGGAGTGAGTCAGCTACTACACCATTTGGGGTTTTTAATGGGTCCCAAAGGAGTGAGTCAGCTACAACATTATTTGGGGGTTTTGGTGGGTCCCAAAGGAGCAGGTCAGCTACAACACCCTTTGGGGGTTTTGGTGGGTCCGGAAAGAGACCATTTAGAACTTTTACAACACCATTTGGGGGTTTTGATGGGTCCCAAAAGAGCCCATTTGGAACTTTTATAATACCGTTTGGGGCCTTTAAAATGTTTCCGACATTTCATACGAGGGACTTATTTGTGAGTGATGCAGTACCATTTTCTGCACCATGCTTCCCGAAAAAGTTATTGTCTGATGAGCTGAATTGTAGAATTTGAGAGAGTGATTTTGTAATTTAGTTGTTAATAGTAATGCAATGATGATTGCCATATTGGGTTGACAATGATAGTACAATGCATTGTAATGTTGGCTTTATAATCAGAGTAATGCTAAAGACCATGATTGTTTCACTAACCAATCCACTTACATTTTTCTTGTTGACTTCGATTTGCATATATTTTTAGCTTCTTTTCTTAATATAATTCTCTATAATCT
Organism: Juncus inflexus; assembly: GCA_024447665.1. Lineage (NCBI taxonomy): Eukaryota > Viridiplantae > Streptophyta > Magnoliopsida > Poales > Juncaceae > Juncus > Juncus inflexus. The sequence continues at coordinate 8,323,127 of JAJHPC010000011.1, read as the reverse complement.
CAGAAATTTTGAAATCTTAATTTATGAATTTGGTGAAGAAACTGTTTGTTTAATTATATGTTCTCTAGTATCTAAATTTAATATTAATCCTAAAATCAAAATTTGAATTAGGATTTCATGTTTTTTTCTCATTTTGACTTTGGCAGACTTTAGTGATTCCGAAATAATAAATATCAGCACACAATTTATTACTTTTATTGATAGGGGTGTCAATGGATCAGGTTCGGTTCGGATCCAAGTAGCATCCATATGCAAATCCAATTTAAATTCAAAAGATCCAAATGCGAATCGAAATCCATTAACAAAAGGAAGATCCATATGCAAATCCAGATTCATTAACTTAACGGATTAAATAATAAATAAGCAAATAAAAATTATTTCAAATTTCCAACATAATAACAAATTTGACATAAAATTTATCTAATGCACCATAATGAAAACATAATTTAGTACATCACAAAATCCAGATTCATTAACTTAACGGATTAAATAATAAATAAGTAAATAAAAATTATTTCAAATTTCCAACATAATAACAAATTTGACATAAAATTTATCTAATGCACCATAATGAAAACATAATTTATTGAAAATAGAATAATAAATAGAACTAATAAAAGATAACACATATTTCTAATTATAAAATCATGAGGTGCTTTATGAAATAGTAATAGAACATCCATCAATCTCAGCCAAGACTAAATGTACCAATTTTACTCTGTATGAAAAACTTGCCAATTAGTCAGCCAAATACGAATTAGTTATTATAAAAAAAATCATGCTAATTAGCCACTTACCATATATTCATCCTAATTAATTTCTTATCTATATCTCATAAGATATGCGATTTGTTGCCCATTTTTTACTTCACATTTATAATTGGCTGGTGATATGGATAGGAATTTATTTGATAAGAACAGAAATCAGGACATTTTTATCCTTCCTAATGTATGCCAATTAATCCAGCTAAAGAAGGAAATGAAGATTTAAATAATAAATATACTAATTAGTATGTCAATTTTCTTGCTCATTTCCTTATTTATGTTGTCTCTTCAATTGCATTGAACTGGTTAATTGCATATGATATTAATTACATATTTTTATATCATCCAATCAAAGTATTAATAAAGTTTATGAATTTTGTCTCTGTTGATATTTTTTTAGAAACTTTTTTACATATTGAAAAATCAACGTTCGTCGATATGGTCCAGAAATCCATAAAACGTCATGTTTATTACAAATCAATGTTCATATGCTGCGTTAGTAGGAAAAGAGTTAATTCTTTCACATCGAAATCTATAAAACCTCATGGAAGTTTGATTAAGAATGATTCATATTATTTTTTGCCTTCATGTTACAAATTAGATTAAGAATTTTTTCTATTATATATACGTTGCCAAAAAAAAAATAGTAGCTCTTAATTATTTCATGTGGCTTTGTACGCGGAAACCATTTGAGTCACAAATTAGATGATATAAATTACAAGTAAAAAGAAATTATATTTTTCATTCTTCCAAACTTACTGGGACATCAGAAGACAAATAACAACTTCAAATCAAGTTTTGTCTAATAAATTTAAGAGGGAATTTCAGGTATATCTCTGCTAAATCTCAAAATATCAAATATATCTCTCCTAAACAGTAAATATCAAATTTATCCCCCTTAGTATTAAATTTGTCCAAATTTAACTTTTCTAAAATTAGACTAATGACTTTTTTACCCTAACCTCCTTTCTCCCAAACCCATCTAAACTGGCTCTATCTTGCGATTCACGAGAGCCTTGGCAATCCAGACGAGATATTTTCTTTGGCACGATCAGAGGAGAGCAGCCAAGACCTCCTCGTCAACTAAGATCTGAGCACAGACTTCCTACACTTTGGCGATCCAGACGATAGCACAAGAATCGAGCTACCTTCTCTTTCGCTACCTCTCCTCTTAGCACTCTCGGCTTTTAGAGATGAGTGAGATGTATCGTTTCTGGTACAGCTCTCCCGCCGACGCACCCCCATTCCATGGTCATCCTCTCTGGAATTTTATGGTAAATTGCCTTAATTATGCTTAAATTGGGTTAATTGAGGGTAACTTTAAATTATGCTGAACTATATTTCGACTGATTAGGGTCATATATGATTTAATTGTGCTGAATTAGTGTTGGAGTCGTGCTATGGCCAATTGGCTTAAAGTTTCTAATTATGTACTGTTCAAGAAAATATTCCTTTTAATGACAGAGATATATCTAAGGAATTAATTGGAGATATACGAGATTTTGCATCAACAACAAATACTCATGACTGCTAATTGATTTTACTTAAAACAAATAACAGATTTTCAAATTGATGTGTCCAATTTACCCCTAATTATGCATTTTTTACTTTTTTTTACAGGGAATGAGAAACTATAGATTTTCAAAGCAAACTGTGAAAAAATTAGAAGAGGTTACAGTCTGATGTAGGGGTATAGAAAGAGCTAAACTTTTGAAGCCTTTGTCAATGGCACTAAATGACATTGAAAAATACATAAATACCCCTGGTGATGAAAAAATTACTGAAATACCCTCACAAGCATCGTCTAAACAGTCACTTCTCCTAGAAAATGACAATTTGACCAATGTTTTGAATGAATGAATTATCTTTAAATGAATAAAAATTAAAGAATTGAATTCTTGCAGTGATGTTACTACTTAAAAAAAAAGATATACTTTAGTTATTTTCTTGACACCAGGAGCAACTCTTGAAACCAACCGCCCTTTCCAACTCTTCGATGTACTCCTTCAATTATCAAATATCACCATAATTTTCTCCCTAATGGAATCAAGAAGGTCGATCACCGGACGGTTTCTCGCTGCATCAATTCAAGAATTAAACGTTTCTGATATATTATTTGTAAGGTAATCACATTTGGCGGTTGTACCAAACTTGCTCTTACTCCAAATTTTGCTATGCTCTTTTAAGAGATAATCAAAAGTATCGGGACGTACTTCACGAATCTCATTCATTATTTCATTAAAGCGGTTTGGAGAGTACATTTCTGCAGCACTCCACAAGATTATAGGAGAGTAAGTCCGCAAAAATTGTTTTCTGTTTGGAAAAACAATACTTTTTTCTAATCGAATTCTTGACTAACTTAAAGTATCGACCATACTTTATTCTTAGCTTGTAATTAGATGAGCCTTGACTAAAAAACAAAATAAAACTGAAGTTAAAATCTCACATAAATAACCACAATTCAGATACTAAACAAAAAGAGTATAAAAATATAAATATAAACAAGAAAGAATTTACATACTTAATATTAGGAGATTCGGTCAAATTCTGCCATCTAGGTGCGCTAAATTCTTCTCTCTCGATTTCTAATTCCATCTCAGACATTGTGTGATGAATACTTAAACTTTGGTGCAAGGTCTTGATTAGTAAGGGTAGTTTGGTCCATTAATTTTGTATTTGTTAATTTAATTAAAATTAATAATAATAAATATTGTTTAATTGGATGGTGAGTTTACTGTTTGGGTATTGTTGATATTATATCACTTTAAAATGGAAATATATTTTTATTTAAGGTAGGATAAATATGATATTAATTAGGTTTAAGAGGGATAAATTTGATATTTAGTGTTTAAGAGGGATGTATTTGATATTTTTGAGTTTAGTAGGGATATACCCGAAATTCCCCCTAAATTTAAAATAAGAAAGAAACAATTACTTTTGAAGTTTGATGGGTAGCAATAAATTTGAATAGTTTTGATAGTAATTATACTGGAGAGAGAAAAATTAAGAATAAAGAATAAAAAATGATATATTTTTGTCTTTTTTAACTCAATTGATTGACATGTATAAAGATGGGTAAAAATGTCATTTTTTTATAATTTTTTCTGCTCGCATCAAATATTTTCCTGCCCATATCATTTCTCTTACAATTTTGTTATTCTTTATAAATTATAGGGTTCATATCCGGTTTCGGATTCGGATCTACCAAGATCCAATTACAAATTCAATAAACTAGCGAATCTTTTACAAAAATCCAAATGCAAATCAATTTTTCTATCAGATACATTTTTTAGATCCACATGCGAGTTCATTCATCCGGATTCGGATCGGGTTATCGGATTATGGGTATCCATTGACACCCTATTTACTGACGTAAAAATTAAAAACAATAGCTTTATGAAATTAAAAAAAATTATCATAAATTATGTTCCGACAATAACCATAGACCCAAATATGCCATTATAGTGAACTAGATGTTAAGTCGCTCCGTTTTAGCTTGGCGTAATTGATATTTTTGAATTTTTTAGAAAAATATGGTGATGAATGGTTTATTCTTTAATAAATATAAAAAATAGATATAATAAAGATGTTGTGTTGACTATTTTTATTTTATTTCATTATATGTAGAATATTTTATAGAAGGTTATATGACGGAGAGAAAATAATTCACATTTCATAAAGCTATGTGTTACATTTTAGGATTTTTGCGGTGTGTATATGACAAATTTCATTCCTAATGGGAAAAGAAAAAAAATCCATTGAACAAGTTATAAGCCTATTATATTATATTATAATAGTATACTGAAAACTCACAGGTTGAGATCCTGTGTCAATACGTGGCCTACTGTTTTTATCTAATATTTTATAATTTTACAAAATTTGTTTCAAATAAAGAGGTTTGGTGCAGTGGTTTTTTCCTTTGTTGCAAATGAGATGGTCACGGGTTTGAAATTGTGTTTTCCCATTTTTTTTCCATTTGGCTGTTTTGACACATGTAGCCTGTTTTTTAACATTTAAATATTTCAATAGTTTTTACTTTTGGCTGTTTTGGCATGGCATGGAGAGAGAAATTAAAAAAACAATTATCTGTACTAAAATTTGCACATTGATAAGAGGTGAATTATGTCATAATATAGTTTTGACTAACTTTCAACTGTTTGGCATGGCAATATGGCATGGCAATTGGCATGGAGAGAGAAATTAAAAAACTATTATCTGTACTAAAATTTCCACGTTCATAAGAGGTGAATTATTTCATAATATATTTTTGACTAACTGTCAACTGTTGGCATGGCAATATGGCATGGCATGGCATGGAGAGAGAAATTAAAAAACTTTTATCTGCAGTACTAAAATTTGTACATTGATAAGAGCTGAATTATTTCATAATATATTTTTGACTCATTGTCAAAACAAATCATCCAAATTTAATCTATTGAATGACTTTAATTATTATGTATGAAACTACAACAATGACCATTATAATTTCATTTTTACCTTAATATCCTTGCCCCAACAAGCGCTGAAATTTATGTAATGGTGCATAAATTTCGTTCATTATTTGTGCGTTCCTTACTAGATGAACTATAATATTATAAATACACTAACAAAAAGGACATATCGTTGAAGCAAATAAAAAAAAAGACATATCATGTCTCCTAGAAAAAGATTACACATAAACATTAAATCTTCTTTGATAATCATATATACCTTAAATAATTTTACCGACTTCACTAAATAAACTTTTTGCTATAATATTCTCTAATAAATATAAGAAGTAACATTTACGGTTCAAAATATTAGCAGAATCTCGGAGGGAAAATCTGTGTTGAGGAGGTTTCGAACTCGCGACCTCCTAAGTCATCAGAGTCATGGCTGGTTACTATTTGCCCTATATGAAGTTATTGTTCTATTGTTCTCGAATATATATAAGTAGTAAATTCCCAGGGTACACATGTCAAAATCAAGTACAATCTGACCAACTTTAATGACGACGTTCGGCAAGATGGTTGCCTTAATCACCCGTTCTCGCTAGCAGCCCTTACTGCGTTCACGAGAGCCTACTCTCCGAGTATGCCTTTCAGCTCCTTGGTTCACTAATCCAAATAGTGTTCGTTACCAAACTCAAATCACGGATCGCTTTACAACGCTCATAGCGATTCGGTAAAACCTATGTTACGCGGA